>OX596262.1:8678524-8770065 GCA_951394255.1 Polyploca ridens
GGGCCCAACATAATCAATAGCTTTTTGCACCTGACTATTTTTGAAACAAAACACGTCAATAATGGATTATCAAAGAGAATTGCTGGTCGCTAAAACTCACCAGCAATGAAATTCTATGCAACTTTGCTGGCGCCTACTCAAGTAGCGCGGAAATGTTTTTTAAATCATCTTGAAATCATAGGGAATCATAAAAGTAATGGACTGTTCTATAAATTGTTGAGTTGTCCGCAAATTAAGTGAATGTTAAATATATTTTAATTATCACACGAAATGGTTTTATTCATCAATCCCGGGAGCCACCTCCCATCATTATCAGTGTAAGGCCATCGGCCCACTCTGAATAAATATTATATTAAACTAGCTGCCCGGCGCGACTTCGTTCGCGTGGTGCTACCCTAACCTATCCTATCTAAACCATCCAGGGAGTTAATTCTACTGCACGTGTGTATGTCACTGAACTCCTCCTAAATTGCTGGGCCAATTTGAATGAATTTTTTTGTATGCGTTTGGGTGGCGCCCTGGATGGTTAAGATTCACAAATCAGCCTGGCGCTGCAGTCGGTATCTTGGTTCTATTATCGACTGCAGCTGTTCAGTGAATGAATGAATGAATGATTTTTTTCTATTGTATACACTGACATAGTAAAAATAACAAAAGTATTACACATTAGGGAAGTTATACAATGTAGGCGGCCTTATCGCTTAAGTGACCTCTTCCAGGCAACCTTTGGAAAAAAATCTAAAGCTGGCAGGTTGAGCGTCTACCTACAAATAATACAATATATACGAAATAAACTAATACTATACAGGGCGAATTTTTTTTTCTAGCCAGTGAGGGCAACTTCTGGTCTTAGAGAAAAACGCTGAAGCTAAATTTTGAAGAAAATAAAAATGCCATTAAAAAAAAAGAAAAAAAAAAGTGTTTTAAATTTTTTTTAATTTTTTTTTTTTCTGCTTATACTTCACAATACGAACAAAATTATGTATGACAATCTTGGTCTGAAGTTGCTAGAAGTTATCAAAATTGACCTCAATTTTTTTGTCAGAATGCTAAGAGCCAATTCTTTATGGCTAAACATAGTGAGGTCCCTGCGAGATCTGCTACACCTCGTCAAACTTTACGCAGCATAAAATCATGGTCAAGGAAAATATAAAATAATATTTTGGATAACTTCTAGCAACTTGAGAGCAAGATTGTCTTACATAATGTTGTTCATATTGTGACGAAGAAGCAGAATATCGAAAAAAAATTTTTTTTTGAAAAAATTCAATATCTTCGAAAATACTAAATTTTTAAAATAAATTTTCATTTTAATTTTCTTCAAAATTCAGCTCGGGGTTCCTTTCAGCGTTTTTCTCTAAGACCTGTTCAGAAGTTGCCCACACTGGCTAGAAATAAAAATTCGCCCTGTATATACACAAATACTATAATACTTCGAGATATATTAAAGCTATACTGGGTGGAGACTTCGAGATGGCATATTTTCGAAACCTATGTTGAGTTAGTCATGCTGAACAACTTTTACTATGGGATCAATGGTAAATTCTCAAAAAAAAAATCTTCATAGTAAATACTAATACTTACATATATAAACTAAATACTTCTATTACATAATAACAGTAACTAAAGGAAAATAAGAAGGAATTAAAGAGAGTGATAGTAGGAGAATAACTGAGACTTGAAAGATTCAATAGTCTGAGCTTGTCTGATGGTCTGAGGTAAGGCGTTCCAAAGACAGCTTGAACAGAGAAAGATTTACTAAAGAACTGGGAAGGAGTTTTGAGGCGAAGTTCGAGAGAAGTACGAAGGGAGTGATGTTGGGAGCTATAGTATTCGAAGTGTTCCTTAAGATAGGGAGGGGATTTCGGATTAAATAGGATGGTATATAGAAGTGAAAGTATGTGAGTATTCCGGCGAAGGCGAATAGGGAGCCACTTGAGCTGAGTACGAAACTGGGAGACGTCATATTTGCGCAAGCCGAAAATGAACCGCATGCAAAAAATTTGGAGACGCTCAAGTTTATTCAACTGCTCCTCTGTAAGGTCAAGGTAGCTGACATCAGCATAATCGAGATGCGGTAAGAGTAAAGACTGTGAGACAGTGACATACACACGTGCAGTAGAATTTTATATACAAAAGATGTACCCAACGATATACACATACATTCACCCATGCAGTAATAAATAATTCTACTAGCTGCCCGGCGCGACTTGGTGCTACCCTACCCAGTGGTGCTACCCTACCCAACCCTACCCTACTCTATCTAAACCATCCAAAAATGATCCGCCATTTATTGAATTCATTTATTACAAAAAATGTGATAAATGAAGAACCGCTTGACCGTATTTGTGCAAACTTCACATAAACCATGTACTAAATAGTCCGAACAAAGCCTAAACATTTGGTTTGGATAGGTGAGCCCGTTCATGAGTTATAAAATTACAACGAAAAGTGGCATTGATTTTTATATATTTAGAAGTACTTGGTTAGAACCCCTTCACTTTCAATATTTTCTGTAAATCAACTTTACCTTAACACCTCTGAAATACTTTCTCTTCATAAATATGATCATATGTTATTGAAATAACATCACTGACTACAGTGCACACGCACATTTATTAAATTACTAGTTCCGCCCGCGGTTTCAACCGAGTTCCCGAAGGATCTTATGTTTTCTCGGATAAAAAGTATCCTGCTATTGTTATTCTAGAGCTCCCAATTTTGTTTCCCGTAGACCACTGTCAACATTTTTGTTCTTTACTGCCGAAACCAAAAAAAAAATCGTGGACCCCCACTCCCAACTTGTGAACACCTGGACCACTTGGGAATCACTGTTCTAGAGGATGATATATCTATGAGATAACTTTCGTCCAAATCCGTTCAAACGTTTATGCGTGAACATCTAAACATACACAGATCCAAACATTCACAATTATAATATTATTATTATTTTAAGGCGACGATAGCTCAGTGGTAGTGACGTCGGATACCGAGACGAATGTCCCGGGTTCGAATCCTACAATGAGCTTGAGCTTTCGGTGAAGGAAAACATCGTGAGGAAACCATAGCACGGTGGTAGGGTACTTTGTAGTACTCGCCTGGCTGGCCCTCAAGTTGAAAATCTGTCGCCAAGCACCTTTCAGTGTGTTCCGATAGCTCCGAGAGCCAGTTCCTTCTAGGCTTTGTGTGCTTACCACCTTCGGCCGCATCACTTACCATGGTGAGATTGCGGTTAAACACAGGCCTTTTTTACTGTTTATACAGTAAAAAAAAAGATTTCATTTATTTTTTTATTTACAGATGAAAAACAAAAATATAGCTAAAGTGGTGAGCGACTGTATACTGGTGCTAGCTGACTACACAGACCGCATTGTTGAATTGTATCCTGGGCTTGCTGGTAAGTACATAAGTAATTAAAAATAATAAAATATTACAACCAGAAGTGTATTTTTTATAATAATAAATACATCAATAGTAGCTGTGATAAATTATAGTCATAACATTTGAATTCAATAAAATAAATGTACATATGTAAAAATGCTGGGGTTATTAACTTTCATTTTATTGCATATTTGTAAGAATCTTGCTTAAATCCAGTTTGAGGGCTGTGAAATTATAACTTTATGAAAATATCGGTAATTCTGCGTAACATTTTTAAGTCTCTAAAACAATTTGCGCTTACATTGTTCTTTCAACAGGTAAAATAATTAAATGGATATGCGCGTGTCTAGCACAAATATCTACTACAAGTAGTCGAGACTCCGTGAAGCCATTAGCTGGTTCCCTGCTGCTATGCTTAGCAGAGTTCGCTGTTAGATGTGGCCCTACGTACTTAATGCAGGAGAAAGATGGAGACCAGACTCTATTGCTTATGATATTTAAGGTAAGTTCAATTTAAATTTAGAAATAATGAAAGAACCTGAATATTTGACGATATGTTAATCCAAAGAATAAATCTAGGAAAGTGAGCAATAACTAAGAATTGTCAAACAAAAGTACCCCATCTGTCTGAATAAACTATGTTTATAATATTCTTAGTAAAAGAAACTCCACAGATAAATAATAAAAATAATATTTTAAATTAAGAAATGTATTTCAAGAAAACATTTATAAAAACAATTATGAAAATGTACAAACAATTAAAAAAAACACAAATTATTAACAATCACATTGTGTAGTAAAACCTACACGAGTTAGTCAAGAATATTTATTGGTCCAATGTTTGAGCCAATTACTGTTGTTGGCCAGCGTGCTCAATGTGCTCTTGGGGCTGGAAACCGTGCTCGTCAGCGAGGTAGGTGACTGTGTACGTGATGCCGTCAGGACCGACGTACTTGTAGCTGCCGGATACTTCGATAGCCTTGTGGTCCTCGCTGATTTGCTTCAGAGTACCCTTCTCTTGACGGGCAGTGCCGTCACTTGTTTCGAAACTGTTAAAGAAATGTAACACTTAGGACATTCCTAATAAAGTTTAAATTTGCAAAGTCAATTAATGCAGCTAAGTTATGCGATTTAAAGGAGTACTCACTCGAAGGTATAACCGTCAGGGTTGACGTCAGAGTCCTGCTTCAGAATGTACACGGGGTTTTGTTCGGGTTGTTGCTGCTGAGGCGCGGCCAAAGCAACGGCGAAAAGAGCGAGGGAGCACAACACCTGAAATTAACACACGAATTAATACTGAAAGCCGCTGCTAATATAGTACAATTTGCAAAATATTGCAATTTAGTTAGTAGTACGTACGAATTTATGCATTTTGAAGTAAGAATGTTTTCCTGAGTAGGTAACTGTACTGAAGACTGTGGTTGACTGTGCTGTTGACAACGCGCGCGCCCATTTTAAATGCAAACCCAAATTGATGACAACACTATCTTTTGCACACACGTAATATGGTGCTAATTAAAAGAGAGGACACTCGCCTACTGAAATGAAATTTAGCACTATATTACATAACTATCCAATGTTTTATTGCAAGTTTTTGTAGTCAATTCATAGAATGGTGTTAACTATATCGACAGATGTGAGAGCTATAATTTTTCATCAGGTGCTATACGCGGTCATGAAAGGCTCTAATGGATCTGACATAGAGGGTTTGGCTCTGCAAGTTGACGAGGATTTTGACCCAAATATACAGTTGGATAATTTGGGACCGAAAACCACTCCGGCATCAACTATTGATGTTAAACTTTGGGCTCAAACGGTAAGTCATTACATCCTAATCCTAACTAATATTATGAATGTGAAAGTGAGTTTGTTTGTTACGCCTTCACGACTCAACTATTCAACGGATCATCATGAAATTTGGCATGCAGATAGCCTATGGTATGGAGAAGGACATAGGCTACTTTTTATCCCGGGAACGCGGGTGAATCCGTGGGGTACAGCAAATTCACAATATGTTAAAGAAATCTGAGTCAAAGAAAAATGATTTGGTTTCAATTCCCAAGATTTATGGATGTAGAAGCTGAAGTTGTGTGTAAGACGTATAACAAAGAGAGAATAAGAGACATGTAAAGATAGTTCATATTAACATAAGAAGCCTTAAGATTTGTAATCAACTTTATAATCATCAGCGTAAGGTACAAGATCGATGCAGTCCCTTTTTAACTAACCGCGTATTCCTAATATTTCTTCAAATGTACAGAAATTACAAAGGTATTTAATTTCAAATAGCATCAACTGGCTTAACGTTACTTATGTATGATGATCTTCTCCGCGGGATATACAAATATTTCCTGTTCAAACAGATATGCACTCAACTGGTGCTATTCATCGGCCATTGGCCGCTATGGAGCGGTTGCCAGCTTTCCTCCAGCGTGTGCGAGCAACACGACAGTCCAACACTGGGCGGGGAACTGGGTCCAGCAGTACTGGCAGCACCTCATTTACAGCTGATGCGCTTCAGTGATTCCACACTCGCTTCTATCATTGAGCTGCCGGCGTTGGATGCACCCGCTGCTACTACGCCAGGTATGTGCTATATAAACACCGATTTATTGCTGTTATGTGCATGTGTTTGAGACATACACATAAGGCTTTTACTGGCAGTTTTATAAGGAACTTATAACTACTTTATCATCTGATTATTACACCTAAAATTATTGAATAAATTATTTGATTTGATTTGATTGGCGGATCCCATAGATGCGTTAGGATAAATAGATAGATAACACTTTATTGCTACACCAAAAATAATTTCATACAAAACTAATAGTGAAAGTGTTACAATGGGCGGTCTTATCACTAAAGTGATCTCTACCAGGCAACCATTGGATGGAGAGGAGTTAAAATAAATATTATTGGATATTGAAAGTGATGAGATTAAGTAAGCAAAATTTATTTATAGCAGCTAGTTTTATTCACAAAATCAAAATCAAACAGTAATTTATTCAGTTTAGGCCCTGGTAAGGCACTTATGAACGTTAAGTTGTTACATACAATTGAATTTACCACCGGTTCGAAATACACTTAAACTGAGAAGACTCCGGCAAGAAACTCAGTAAGGTTTTTTTTTGTGAAAGATCTTTTAAAACAGCTTTTGTTTCAAATACTACACACAACTATAAAAGCCTTATTATGTCTATTTTTATTAATGTTGACACAAATAGTTAGAATTCTTTTAATCTTAAGTTTTTTCTCGTTGCTCTATTTTACGATAATATAGTCATACATAATTATAATCATTATTTTGTATCTTTCCTTTGTCTTCAGGTCTAGTGACGTCGGATCGACAAGTGCGGGTATTGCTACGCGACATCGCCGGCAAAGCGTGCTGGGACGCTTCCGCGTTATATTACGATCCATCTATCGCTACTTCAGAAGCTCCCGAACCTCTTCCGTTGCCAGATGTGTAAATATTATTTTATTTATCTATCTAAATAAACAATGAAAAATCTAAATGATTGACAGATATAAATGGTAAAGAAAGTATTTTCTACCCCTAAGGGGGTGAAATAGGAGAGGGGCGTAAACTTAATTTAATTTAATAGCTACAGGATATGATATTGATGCTTATGTTACAGTGTCGAATGTCCAAGGGATAATACGTTGTCGTCATTACCGCCGCCGTTGCCACCGGATTTATTGCCGGACTATAAAAATTCACCGCCAGACAAACATCAGTTGGATCATGTAAGTATAATTCTTATGATAATTATTAATAGCTCTACTGTTATTGGATTAATAATATAGAATGTATGTTTGTTGAAAGGTGCTGGCATACATAGGTCACACGTCCCCGGAGGTGGTATGCGGGCGGCGGCTGGACGAGGCGGGCCCTTCGCCGCTGCCGGCCGGCGCCGAGGACGAGCTCGTCGCTGCGCTTGTCGCGCATACCAACCACGAGAGACACTACCTCGCACATAGGGATAGGTAACGTACATACACAAGCTTTTTTTGAGTGACTGATTTGTCATCGAATAATGTAGCAGGGGCGTCCAAACGTCCACTAAGATTGCTGCTGAAAATCAGCGTTGTGGCTTAATACCACAACAATATTGCTGAGTGGTTACCCTTTTTTGGCAGTATAATAAATTATTTATAATTTAGTTTAAGTATGTATTAGTATAGTTGATTGTTTTACTGTCAAATAAAAAGTTATTCTATTCTATTCAATATACTAATGTATACCAAATATCAAGTCAATCCGACCACTGGAAGTGGGTGAAATTCGACTTGCAAGATTCCACCAGAACAAACATACATACATCGCAGGTTAAATAAAAGCTTGTAAAAATAGAGGATCGCGGGAGAAGCAATAATGTATTATAGGGATTATATCGTGAAATTGTATATGTGTGAGTACTGTGAAGGTGCCAGCTTTTGGTAACTGACATGTACCACGATGTCTCGCGTTTTTATCCGCATTACTGCCGATCTAATGTTTTTTCGGCACAAAAACATATCGTAATAATTTACCTATGTGCTAAGTTTAATCTAAATCCATTCAATAACCCTTATGATTTTGATTTGATTGAAGATATACATTATAACATTAGTAAAATTATTATTTTATCATTGTAACAGTTGTGAAGAGACAGAAGGTCGTGATGAGACGCCGGTAGCGGTGCCTGGTCCATTCGCACAGTGCCGACAACTGCTGGCTCAGTTAGGTACTCTAGCACCTGCGAGGCGACAACACGCGCATCTATTGAGACGCACTGATCGACTGCTGAGGGAGCTAAGGAACCTTGATGCACAGAGGTATGTTATCGTTTGATGACCTAAATATGCTTACTGACCTTGCGATTAAATCCTTATTTCTAATATTCGTCCTAAATGTTGTCAGGTGTCGAGAAACCCACAAAGTGGCGGTGATTTACGTTGGCAAGGGACAGGAGGCGCGAAACGAAATACTGACTAATCGCTGCGGTAGTCCCGCTTATGAAGCGTTCTTGGCTGCTCTGGCTTGGGAGGTATGTATCTTTTTACTAGTTTTTTTTATATGTTGCTCAAAAGGTTAATTGAAGAAATAAAATTTACAAACTCGAATCTAGATGACATGTGCGAATACGAATGAATGAGTAAGGTCCTAGGTAGGAATACTTAAATGAGGTACACCATATTTTTTTAAATTATTATGTGTTTATTCCATTTTTTTTATATTGACGCCACGCGCTGTTTCTTTTATGAATTTCACAGTTGGCTTGTGCAACGAGCGGGCCCGTGAAATCACGATACGTCACACGATATCTCGGAATTTCTAAATAGTTTTGAACTTCCCGCAGTGATAACTAGCATGTATTGACGTGAAATGTATACTAGTGTAAAGTACTTTTTTTATACTACAAAGTCGGCACACGGCCCGTCTGATGGTAAGCGGCTACCGTAGCCATATGAAAGCTCAGATTGTAACACACGAGGCATCACTAACGCGTTACCGACCATTCCCCCTCCCCAATGAGCTCTGGCGACCTTACGCGCAGGAACACAACAAAGTTGATTGGCTGCGGTATTCTGTAGAGCTGCTCTTTGAGCGAATAAAGGCTGTGCTCTACCTCTCTTAAGTATTTGATCTAAGCTCTGATGTTAGGTAGATATTATATTGTTGAGTTATTTTTAAATAAATATCCTGACACATTCCTCACACACATCTGATCCCAAACTAAGCAGAGCTTGTACTGTAAACCAGATAACTGATATACTACTTTTTGGTTGTAAATACATCGACGGTCCCTACGTATAAACAGACATGTCCCATACATCATGTATGGGATCTACCTGCGGCGCAATAGGCGAAATCTAACCACCTGCGCCAACTGTCCCGTCGAGGTGGGAAATAGGTGTTCCTCGTAGTTATAACGATGTCTGTGTGTATATAGGTGGAGCTGGAGAGTCACGTGGGGTTCGCGGGGGGTCTCAGGGGCGGGGGCGGCGGGGGCACGAGCGCGCCCTACATCGCCACTCTGACACTCGAGGCGCTATTCCACGTCGCCACGCGCATGCCCGCCGACTCACCCGATGCTATACTCAATAAGGTACATGAACCTTACTTCTGTTAGCTTATAAGTCATCACACTGAGACGCGACGCAAGCTTAGATAGCAATAAAATATATAACTTTATTTGCTACACGGGAGGGTGCACATTTCAATGACAGAATTCGTGGCAAGTTATACACGCCGCCGCAAGGCGTGTCCGAATTCTCTCGCTGAAATGTGTACCTTTTTATTTACTAAATAAAGTTCTATATTCTATTGTTATTTTAAAACGTGCCCGCCGTGTCGCGACTCTGTGTGAACTGACCCTAATATGACATCTTGAACACGCTCGTCTTTGACTGTTTAGTGGCTGTGAGCTGTAGACCTCGCGAGTCTCGATAATTATATATAACCTTGATTAGTTTCTTGCTTGGAGCCTTCTCAGTTTAAAAGGCCTGTAGTATAGGACGAGGTCAAATCTCAAGAATAAATAGTTCTAATCAAAAATAAACTTAAGGCGGCCCTCTGTGGCCGGCGCAACTTCAACGCGAGCATAGTCTAAAAGCTTGTTGTTTCATCCAACGTAATGTTTGACTGCGAATAAAGAGAGATAGCATCAGAGCCGTCGGTTATCAGTCGGTAAATTCCGCTGATCACTCGCGGCCGCTTCGCTAGGTCGTCATTCATGATTTCGCATTCATAAAACTTGTTCCAGGAGTATACTTCTTGAGAAAAAATCTTACAAGTTTGTGAAAAAAAAGTTAGTTATTTAGAATCTCCAATACATTTGCAAGCCTGGTATCTTAATGTTTTCTTTACTTTTACAATTTATAGGTACATTATATATGGCCAAAGTTCAGGCAAAAACGCTGTTTTTCGGAGGCTTTGACTGAATTTGTTTCACACTTTTTTTAGATTACGCCAAGATACAAGGCTAGATATAGTACACAAGATACTAATTTGTTCAAAATATCTAACGAAAAATGTTTAACAACGCCATAATAAGTACAGGGGTTTTGTATGATAAGTATGACGAATTGAGTCCTCTTAATATCATTGGTGCAGGTTCCAAATTCAAATATTGTCGATGAATCTCGACACAAAACTTGACTTGATTGATGTTTTAGAATAGTGTATTCCGAACCTGTGGTAGACTAAATTATTTTATTGTTCGTAAGCGCAATAATAGTGTCTATATCAAACTGGTGGTCACTTCAGTAACTTTGACCTTCATAATCATACATCAATTGAATAAATGGCTTTGACTTTTGACTATATTGGATAAATGCATCGAGGAACAATCCTTTTAGAGTAGTAATACCGAGCAATCCGATTCCGAAACTAGTCAGTGATTTGTCACTGATTTTGAACAGTAAAGACCAATCACTGCATCGTGTGTTCTTGACTTAACCAATCAGAGCGCATTGTCAGTGGTGGGAAATTGGCGGAATAGATTGCATAATTGTTCGATGGATAAATGAGATTCATGAGATCCATTTGTTTAATACATCTGTTTCTAAGAAATTTCATATGTCAGATTCGGCTCGAAGGACCAGTAAATTCACGGGCCTCGCAGTTGGCTCAATATATTTGTTGATATGTTAGACGTAGAAATACTAAGTTGTAAATCTAGCTTCATCGAGTTATTCACCAAGTTCACCAACGATAGATTTTTAAATAATAATATTTTTTCCCAGACCCGTCACTTAGGTAATGACGAAGTGCACGTCGTGTGGAGTGAACACTGGCGGCCGTACAAGCGCGACACTCTGCCGACGCAGTTCTGTGACGTACTCATAGTGCTGTATCCTCTGCCTGGAGGACTGTTGCGTTGTACGGTCACTAGAAAGCCTGATGTAAGTTTTCAACATTATTATTATTACATTATTACACATGTACAAGATTTTTTGCAGTTAAAATTCAGAACAACTTGTTTTAACAGTTTGTGATGGCAACAGTATTTTAATGAGAGATAGAACATTTATTTTTATTTATTTATTTCGCATAGCGATTTTTCTCTCAATGTGCAGCTCGACTGGGGAAGTAACTCCACCTGACAGAATACTGCAGCCAAATAACTTAATTTTGTGCTCCTGCGCGTGAGTAAGGTTGCCATAGAGCTGATGGGGGAGGAGGGAAGGGTCAGTAACGCGCGAGTAAAGCCCTGAGGTTCCCCAGATGTTACATGCGTCCATATGCTATGGTAACGGCTTACCATCAGATGGGCCGTATGCCTGTTTAACGACTTCCGTAGTATAAAAATAACATGCATTGATATTCTGGCGGAAGCGTATGCGAGGGTCTATGACCGGATCCGCATCGTTCGCCAACGCGGTGAAGAAGAGGCGATCAAACGGCAGGAGCGACTAATCGCATTCGCGACGTGACGCACAAGGCCCCGCGAGGAGCGGTTTGCGTGCAAACGCGTTTTCAGAGCAATCCTGCCGGTCTTCGAGGCATGCCCCCCTAGACAAGATGGTTCGTGGATTTCAAATCTAAATATCACGTGATTTTTAACAATCTCTTATGTCAATCCGATACAAAGGTTGATCGTTTACTACGATGACGATTGTCGACATCCATCTTGTCTAGGGGGGCTGGATGCAGCGAGAAAATGGACGATTCACCTAGAGACTCCCACAGATAGTTACCGGGCACAGGTGCTTCGGTGAGTTTATGTGTAAGATTAGACGTGGAGCGACGGCGGCCTGCTTCCACAGCGGTGGGAGCGACCAGGATTCCGTATCGCACTTGCCCTGCGTGGAAACCCGAGCGGCAGATCTTGGTTGGCCAGATCGGGCGGAATCTCTTCCTGCCAGCAGTAGTGTCGGCGATACTGTCGTAAAAGGCGACTAAACGGAGCCTTGGGGTTCGAGGACAATTGGGGGGGGGGGGGGGGGTTCCTGAGCGCTCAGAAGAGGACGCGCAGATTGCGATCACCAGGGGGTTTTAGCCGGTACGAGTCCGGCATAACCTGGCTGCTCCCCCGGGTCAAAAAAAAGGTTGACATAAGCAGGCCTTCGAACGCGATAGATATTTCCCAAAGAAGGCTATAACCTAGGGCCCTCTCGCGGCATCCTGGGTTATCTTAATTATTCAGTTAGTTGCTTACCTAGGGTTGATTTGACGTTATAATATGACGTTATCCGAGTTTTAAGATAACCCAGGTTGACGCAAGTGGGCCCTAGGTTATGGCCTTCTTTGGGAAATATCTATCGCGTTCGAACTTAACGTGCTGTTAGTTAATAAAATTAACACTCACGCTCGCCGTCAGATTTCGATAAATTGATGCCAATCGTTGTGGTTGGTCCACAGGTGTCAGTATTCGGTCCATTGTGGGAGGAGTGTATAATCCGCGTACAATGCGCTGCGGCGCTGGTGCGGGGCGCGGCGTGGGCGGGCGGGCGAGCCGTGCGCGCCACCATGCCGCTCTACCAGCACGCGTACAGCGAGCGCGCGCGCAGCCTCGACGCGCTCGTGCTGCACCACACGCAGCCCGCCACCTTCGAGACCTTCGTCGAGAGGATCCGCGACCCGCACAAGACGCAACACGCACACCTCGGTCAGTACACAACACAACACACAACTCCACATACTACATGCCGCTCTACCAGCACGCGTACAGCGAGCGAGCAGCCAGGATCGTTACTATAACCACCTGTTTATATTTCAATTCTAAAGTTTAATGTTCTAACTCCATTTTGTCTGTTACAAAAAACCTATACTGGGTGTAATGAAAAGTGTATATGTACCTTATGTAGTCTTCACCCCTTTCGCATGTGGTATATACATGCGAAAGGGGTGAAGACTACATACTTTTCGTTACACCCAGTATATGATCCAGACCATAAAAAGCGATGACGAGATGGAAGATGTAACACGCTTTCCCAAAAAAACAACCTTGTCTAGTAAGTCTCAAATTCAAATTCAAATTCAAATTCAACTCTTTCAATTTCAACTCAAAAACTCGTCAGCTTTACTGTAACCAAATAACCATAAACAATGTATACCACAGAACAAGGTAGCGGTCGGCTTGCGGCAGCGTTACTTGACCACGGCGCCAACGCTTGGGGTGGGAATGCAGAAACTCACAGCGTCTCCCCTCGACCCGTCAAGCGGCTGGGTCCGTTCAAGCGGCCACTGGGTCCACTGGGACCGATGGGATCGCACGCACCCCACACGGCGCCGGTTCAGTCGTCGCCTATAACTCTACAACCGACGCCGGCGCCTGCGCCCATTCCCCGACGTAATCGGTGAGCTGCCGTCGCTGAACATTCATTTAGTTGTAGACTTCAGTCTTTACGTGGTTTCAAGATCTTCCTAGTGTGTACTGCGTGCACCAAATGCGACTGGCGCATTTATGCTGTTGTAACTTAATCGGTCCTATAAACTCTAACATCGCTTATTGAACCTAGAAGATTCAAACGACGAATTTTATTTTCATGTCACTTTGATAAAAGTTATAGCGTTGTAATGTTTTAAGGCCTTATGTTACAATAAAACTACTTATATTATTTATTTACCTGCATCTGGCAGGACCTGACATCATAAAGAACAACCTGTTAAAAAAATTACTTCCAGACGACTTACAGGTGCTTCTGATTCGTAACGTGATATCTTTATCGCGCGGATGGTCTCTTTCTTTTGAATGATGTCTCTTTACTAACGTTTACACAGACCAATAAAATTGTAAGCTTATTACGATACATGATGGTAGGAAACTGCTAACTGTTGAATGCAGCTGCATTCAATTAGGATTAATCGTTTAAAACTCGCAAAATTGCGTTCAAACGCATCGCACATTTATTGGCGAAAGTTTATAGGTATTATTTCAAAGGCCTACATGTAAAATATTTCATGTAATATCAATATCTAATGTAATCATTTCGAAGATTTCTTTCTTCCTTATCACATATTAATGTATCATTTTGGGTTCTCATTTAAAATAAATTAGACCATTTCAGGAACAAAATGTATTTATTTACACAACTTCAACAACAATGTTTTCATGTAACAATGACAGCAAATGTGAATATCTTCCCTTTATTCCGAGTTATTTCGTCCAACGAGAGATTGTAGCACTACTGTGAACTTAATGAAATTTTAATGTACTTAATATTTTGTAAGCTTTATAATATCTGTAGTATCCTGCATTTATAATGTAATGTTCATGTTTGCAACAAACAATTTGAGGATGCAAGATGTTTATATTTATGACGTAAATAAAAAAAAACGGTCTTTGCATGACACACATTGAAATCAAAGTATATTCAAATAAAGCAAACATTTAAACATTACATTTGTGTTTCTGTACATATGTAAACTAGTTATAGAGCTTTAACTGTTGTAGATTAGTCATACTATACAAGTTATTATTTATTTGCGTATTGAGATTGTAAACATTTCCGTTATCATTATTTTTATTTTAATGTAGCTATGTTCTTACATTGACGTATATCAGGCCAAATAATAAGTCATAGATGAAAACCAGCCAACATAGAGATAATGGTATCATTATCTAAAATTGATTCATATAAAATTGTTATAAAGTTCTATACATGTATACTAATATACAATTTATGTAGCTAGTTTGTCAAAGTTAACATAATAATAACAAAACATAGCTTTCCATTATTTTCAACTTCCTTTTTTTAGCTGTAAAAAAATTGGTGCTTATATATAACATTATCATTCCATGTGACTCTATTCCTAGGAAATATCTTCTACCGGATTTCATTTTTCCAGTTGAACAAATCAATATCTGAGATTATCAAGTGATGTACCTTATAATATGAAAATTAACTTGCATTTACCTTGTCTATGTCTATGCTACACCAGCATCAACTAATGCATTCCATTCTTTTTTTTTTTATAATGTATTGTTTTAGTTTTATTAGCCACTTAGGGGAGCCTGTTCCGCAACCCCTTTGTAATTTGTATCTGAATATGTAATATTACATTGATTTAAGGGGTTTGAGTCCAACCAAATATTAAGAAATAGTTAACAGTGAAATAGAACCCCTATGTTTTTATTTATTTATAATCATTTGCCTTTCCAACAGCTTAGTCCCTCTTTTTAATTTATAAACAGTATTTTATAGATGTTAAGACTGACACAAGATTATGTATTGAATCACTAAGTATTAAATTGTTATTCATATTTTATTTAATAATGTGGTGGTATTACTTATAATTTATTTCAGCTAATTTATTAATGTATTTGTTGATTGATAAAAGATTGAATAATTGTCACTTATTAATTAAGTAATCCGGATATTAACCCACAGACATTATGTAATGTAACCAAAATTTTATATTTAAAATGTAAAAATAAAGTTTTGTTAAACTTATTCATGTTTTTCTTTATCACCTTTATTTTATATCTCAAACATCTCATATTATATATTTAATGATAATCCTCGAAAGCTGAGATTATGCCCTATCTATGAGATAAATTATAAGAAAAATATCTATTAGACAAAGATACAAAATAAACAGCCAAAATGTGTGTTGGGTACATGTCTTTTGCCCTTGAGATAATTGCTAACCAATCACATGGTCAAGGTATCAGACATTATTTTAAGTAAGATTAGATACAAATTACCTTACTGTTAACAATAAAGTAATTTCAAGACTTGGGTAACTTATACATGCCACCTTGAAACACAAGCTGGTGTGTTCTAACTTTAATGTCTAAAAATTGTCTCAGTTCCTGGAGACTGCATTCAGTGCCTGGAGCTTGTGAAGCAAACATTTTTAACATTTGATGAATACGGTCCAGTGGCAATGAATCCAAATTGGTCAACATGCCTACAATGTAAGACCAGAATACCTGAAGTTCACCCTCTCTTTGGTCATGTGCAGATGCCATCACACTTTCAGTCTCATCATCTTCACATATCATCTCTTGTACTTGACTGGTGGCCACATGTGCTTTATTAGCATCAGAACCATCCACAAGGACAAAGATATCTGTGCTCTTCTCAGTAATCAGGCCCATTGAGTGCCAATATGTGATTTTTCTTCGTAAAATAGTTACAGGTACTTTCATTACTTGATGCAACTCTTCAATAGACCATTCAGTTTTCTCTTGGAAATGCATTATCAGTGTTGCATGAAAAGGTGATACGGTCAAATCTAATTTTTTATTTCCAATTTCTATCTCTATATTTACATTGCCAAGATGTGGTTTCCAACACAATGTTCTATTTCCTTTTAAAGCTTCAAATGCTTTTGTATAAGATTCCAAATGGTGCTTTATTTCTTCAGGCAACTCCAAGCTTTCATCCTTGAAAGGGGGCCAAAACTGTGCAGACAAAATCATGGCATTTGATTTAAATTTATTATTTAATGCTTCTAAATTCTTATCCTGATGTATCAGTGCATTTATTCTTTTGGAGTCTGATATATCTTTTAGCATGACTTCACAAAAATGAAGTTGTGACTCGCCAAACCTCAATTTCAATAATTCTAAATATCTTATTTCCTTTTCTGTATTAATAACACTCTGAGCCAATAATCTATCTGCCAATAGTGTTCTGTACTCATTTACAAACAACTCCTTGCTGCCATACACATTTACCAGCATTGATATTATATCATTAGATTTTCTGTCATTTGAATTTATCTTTGAATCTGCATCTACTGGATCTGGGTTCCATTCATCCCAAGCTTGATCTTTGTCAGTTTCACTGTCACTTTCTGCTGCAAACTTGGCTAATTCCTCAGCTAGTTCACTATCTGCTCCATCTTCTGTTAGACTGCTAACTACGCTTCTTACTGTGTCCTCTCTATTCCTCAAATAATTCCGGACAGGTTTAGTGACAGTCTCAAGTATGACACCAGATTGATCAAGATGTCTCAGAGCTCTTATAGTAGACACATATGCTGTCAGTATATCTGGTGTATTAACACCGGGATGTAATAACCTTGTTTCCAAAGCATTCTGCAATTTCTTACACAATGTGGACCTCAAGTCTGTTTTATCTAAACATAATTTTATGTCATCGACAGCAGGCTGTGAGTCGGGATAAACAATAATAATATTAAATAACTGGTCTATCCTCAATTTTGTGTAGCTATGATACAAGAAGTAACTCAACTTCTGTTTGAACTTTGATATTGCATTTTGAATGTTCTTGTCATCAGGTGGGGGTTTAGAAGAGCCTGCACAGTAAATCCTGGTCAACCAAGACATCACTGTAGTATCAAGCCAGCATTCTAAGGAAGATATGTGAGAAACATCAAATGTTCCATTGCAAAGTTTCTGTATGTGTGATTCTATTCTAGTTTGAATAAAACTAGTCAGAACTTGGCCTGTCAGTCTCTCTAGTAACTGCAAATCCATAAGTTTTCTGTTGGTTTCATGAAATACTTTTACAATATAGGCACAATTGCAATCAGAGTACTCGTTCCAACAGCCTGAACACATGATATCTTCACTCATATCAGAACCTTCATACTCATTATCAAAAACATTAAACGATACTTTGTAGAAATGGTTGATAATCACATGGAAATCTAAAGGAAGTTGGGATAGCAATGTGGCACGGACAAGTTGTTTGAATCCAAGAATTATATCTTTCTCACCATAAATAGGTTTATTATCACTGCAGCTATTGTTCAAAATGGTTAATCTACTTAACATGGGCGAGAAGTTCAATACAGACTCGTAGAGATCGTTTACAGCCGATTTGAAGAGTTGAAAACCTTTGATTTCTTCATCTACTTTGGCAAATTTTGACCAAAACTTTGGCGTTACATGCTGTCGAAGATATTTTTCAATGTGGACTAAAACCAGATCACGTATCTTAACCTGAA
The DNA here is from genome assembly GCA_951394255.1 of Polyploca ridens. Lineage (NCBI taxonomy): Eukaryota > Metazoa > Arthropoda > Insecta > Lepidoptera > Drepanidae > Polyploca > Polyploca ridens. The sequence continues at coordinate 8,696,760 of OX596262.1, forward strand.
TACCCAAGCCGACAATTATTTGCTGAATTTCACCGTATTCCGAGTTGGTGCAGTCACTAAAAAATGTGTCGTTGAGTATAGGGAAGGCATAATTTATTTTATTCCAGTACCCTTTTAAATCCTCTTTTTTCTGAGACATTTCAAACAATAATAATATTTATTTTCACAGTTTTACTGTTTATTTGTTTCCCCAACAAAAAATTAAAAATCTGTATTTTTTACGTTTGACATTGACAATTGACCAGTGCTGCCAGATGATTTTTCGATATGCTCACCAGCGTTGCCAGAGTGACTTCACGATAGGATACGCACAGAACCTAAAAATAGTACGTAACTTAAGTTTTGAGTTCGCAGTCAATAAAATATTATTCAAGTTATTGCTCAGATAAAGTATGTTTATTAATTGCATTATTTGCATTTTGTAATTAACGTTTGCGCACCGAAACCGAAGGTACCACGAAAGAGCAAAACCAAACCTGTGAAACCACAAAAAGTAACAAAGAATTATGAACGAACATGGAATAAAAATAAATTATAATTAAAAATAACAAAAAAACATGTTTAAAAAGCCCTGCACTAAAAAGTGTTAAATTTTAATAAAATTGAACCTATGTATATTCTCTGTCTATCCCGTAAGGGCCTAAATGTAAGCAATTTTTATAATGAAGTCTAATATGTAATTTACGACATTTCTTCATAATAATGATAAGAAATTCTATTGGGTTTCAAGGAAAAGCGCCTCACGATTTTTATTCAAATATTAAACTTAATTACAAAAACTGCTTACATTTAGGCAGCATCAAGCCCAAACATGGCTAAGAAACATTGCTCCGCTATGGGGTTTCAGTACCTACCCTCTGACTCCATCATCATACCCTGAAAACCATAAATGATCAAAGTGCATCTTACGACAATCCCAACAAGCCAAAACAAGACTAAGAAACATTGCTCCATTATGGAATTCCAGTGCCAACCCTCCTACTCCACCATCAGACCCTGAAAAGCATATGTAGTCAAACTGCATTTCAAGACGATTCCAACAAGTTCAAACACGGCTAACATACGTTTGCCGTTATGGAGTTCCAGTGCCTACCTTCCGAATCCATCATCAGCAGGGCTATTTTAAAACGTCGGAATCGATATCGGAAACGGATTCAAAAAATTACGAGGCGAATTTCAGCAATTGCTATTTTAATTTCCGAAAACTTTTCGATGAATCGAATTGATATTTCGGTAAAGAAACATCAAAAATATTCGAATTCGGAAATTAAAAAAAGCAATTGCGGAATTTCGCCTCGGTTGTTTTTGAATCCGATTCCGATATCGAATCCGAGCGTTTTAAAATAGCCCTGCAGGTCAGCTCGATGGTCCCAAATTCGGTAGGTACTTGATAAGTGTGCAAAATTTCAGTTTAAAAGTCAATGAAAATTAAGTTTGAATTCCATATGTAACATACAAGTAAAGCTAATAAAAGCGTATTTTGAAAACATCGAACAACTAGCCCAAAGAAGCGCAATGACGTTTATTTTGCTTGCAATCTATTCCGCCAATTTCCCACCACCGCCAATGCGCTCTGATTGGCTAATTCAAGGACATATGCGCGCCGATTGGTCAAATCATGAACACAACATGCAGTGATTGGTCTTTACTCTTCAAAATCAGTAACAAATCACCGACTAGTTTCGGAATCGGATTGCTCGGTATTACTACTCTAAAGGAATTGTTCCTCGATGTTTAAAAAGAAACACACCGGGGTATGTAGTACTCATTTTATGCTGAAACTTGGTTGATAGAAATTAAAAGTATTGAACTTTATTATTTTGATTATTTTTTTTTATGCCTTGTCAGTAAAATAGTACGCAAATTGGTGGGAGAGTACCCGAGAACGCTACCTAACGAAATAGTACGCAATGCGTACTAATGCGTACCCTAATGGCAACGCTGATGCTCACCACCTAAAAATAGTATGCAAAGACTACTATTGTATACTGGAGATTGTATACTGATAGTATGCAAATTGTCTTTTAAATTCTAATATCAAAAAAATCATCTAGGCATTTCTATTGAAATATTCAGTGTATTGATAAAACTTAGTAAATAATACCAGGCCTGTCTCACTCCCATGTTTAGGTACGATTGCGCGCCAACGGTCTACCGGACTAACGCTAGTAGGTTGCAACGCGCCCGCAGCGAAAGACGCGTGTAGGTATAAATACCTACGTACTTATATAAAGTGTTTATTGTTCTTATTTTAACACTATTTGTGTTGGTATCGTTGTTTTCATAGTACTAGATTTTTTGTTGTTGTTTCATTGTATTGTCTTAATGTCCTTTCTGACTTGATTAAGGTCGGCAAGATCTAATAGGCCCGTTTTGATAGCATACCAGTGTGTCAAAAAGAGACAAATACCTAGAGTGCGACCAGAAGAGACACCCTCTTGTTGATTTTCAACCAAAAAAAGGAGGAGGTTTCTCAATTCAACCGTAATTTTTTTTTATGTGTGTTCGCGGATAACTTCGTCGTTTATGAACCGATTTTGATGTTTTTTTAAGAAACTGTTAGTAGTTCCAGAATAGAGAGTGTTCCCTCTTCAAATATACAAACAAACCAATGTTACGTCTTTATAATACTAGTATTATTATACACTAATGAATATACATTAGTGTAGATTTTACTTCTACCTTTTTAGAATAACTTAGATTTAACAAACCACTATTTCAAAAATCAGTAGAATAATATTCAGAAAAATTATACAATTCTAATTGTTATTACTTACTTAGTATATCCTTTTCTAAATAATTCTTTAACTTTATTATTCTTTTATATAACAAACTTGAAGATTATTAATAACAAACGTTGTGAATTTCGGCTGACGGCCCTGGACTAGGTAGTCGTGCCGTTTCTTGTCCCGTCGTCAGTCATTCCAGATTTTATATGCATGTATGTTACTAAAACCCTTCCCCAAAATAGTTGTATTCAGTTTCGTAGACAGAATACACATTCAGTATACAAAGTATCAGTATAGGCCTAAAACTTAGATTAAAATATGCAGACATTTAAAAATAACTTTCTGATCTAATACTAGATAGCTAGGATATTTTAAATGTCATTATTCACGAAAGGAGAATAGTAATAGGTACATATATAACCGATAAGGAAATATTGAAGATTCATAATATAATACGTCATTAGACAACCCTACCGTAACACGTGCCGCGTCATACAGGATAGAGTTATACGATAGAAAGAGAGGGAAGTTGTAGGTGAATATAATTTTAGGCGCGCAGCGCTGCGCGAGCTGGATTGCGCCTTATTACGTCGATCCAAGAGTCGCTTTTTATTTAAATGTCGTTTTCGAAGTGGGTTTTCTGTACGTAGTACTATTGAATATTCTGTGATAATACTACGATTCAATCGATTTTCCAGTGAAACGCAACATGGTTGCTCGTCACGCTCGCTCGCTGAGGTACCTATGTCGTTATATAATTTCTTCACACTCTCAACTGCACGCATGGATTATTATTCACGAAAGGAGAATAGTAATAGGTACATATATAACCGATAAGGAAATATTGAAGATTCATAATATAATACGTCATTAGACAACCCTACCGTAACACGTGCCGCGTCATACAGGATAGAGTTATACGATAGAAAGAGAGGGAAGTTGTAGGTGAATATAATTTTAGGCGCGCAGCGCTGCGCGAGCTGGATTGCGCCTTATTACGTCGATCCAAGAGTCGCTTTTTATTTAAATGTCGTTTTCGAAGTGGGTTTTCTGTACGTAGTACTATTGAATATTCTGTGATAATACTACGATTCAATCGATTTTCCAGTGAAACGCAACATGGTTGCTCGTCACGCTCGCTCGCTGAGGTACCTATGTCGTTATATAATTTCTTCACACTCTCAACTGCACGTTTGTATATTAAATCCATGACTGCACGAAGACCATAGATATGTCCACAGACTTAGTAGAGATGCTAACGCATGATAATGCCATGTCACCGTAATTTTGTGAAAACCGTTTCTTTATAATCTTAATTAAGTGCCATATAGTATCATCTCTTTCGCCTTGATTAAAATCGATTAAAATTAATGAAAAGGTTACCTTCTCGACTATCTATGAGTCTAAGAATTATCTACCGGTCTATTCACTTATTTTGTTTGTGGTAAGTAATCGATGAAATGAGTATTCTAAACCAAAAAGAGGAAGAAAATAAATAATTTTATAACGGCAATTTTACTACTATTTTAAATAAGGCAACCTGCGGGGTTATTTTAAAATGGTCGGATTCGGAATCGGGAGCGGAATCGGAAACTTCCGAGGCGAGTTTCCGACATAATAAAATAAGAATAAAAATGTGTATTTGCACATTAAAAGACAATCAAAACTATAAGAACATCAATATTTATTTAACATAGTATGATAATAGTACAATTTAAGTGTTACAAATAATACCTAAACTAAAATAAATGTATTCTGCATGATAGGTTAAAGCGCCCATTGCTATTTTAATTTCCGAATCGAATAGTTTGACATTTCGCGACGGAAATATCAATCCGATTCATCGAAAAGTTTCCGATAGCTTTTAACTGGCGGAATTCTTTCCGAATTTTGTTTAATGTTCGTTTTTGACCATTATTTAACATAAATACATTATTTAAACTTATATAAAGGTTAGTTGGTACTAAACGGAGTGTATTTGCCCCTATTTTAAGTAAATAATGAATGAGAAAGGTCTGCAGTAAAAGTAATAATATAGGTACATATAGCTACATACTCAAACTTCGTAGGAACTAAAACATATTGGTCACTCAATACCGTTACTCAAGTTGGATGCTAGATTCACTACCACTAAAAGATCTACGTAATTATAAAATATTTGTTTTATTATACTCTCCATGAATGTACACACAACGCCACATCAACCTATACTGATCGGACTTTGGACCATTTGAGGTAGGACGGTGAGAATCGAGCGAGTAAGCGCGATATATTTTTGTTATTTCGTCCCACTCACGCGCAGGAACCGTACGTAGCAATACATCCATACTATACCTATACGTATGATGTATAGTCAATTGTAAAAACAGGTTCGAGCTCGTCTCGTAATAATTTGTGTTATAAGATTGTTTTCAATTTGCGCTGCGCCTATGCACCTATACTAATATCTATACTTTAATAATATAATAAAGCGGAACAGTTATTTTTGTTTATTAAAATGGGCTTATCTCTGGAACTACCAGTAGGATTTGAAAAATTCTTTTACTAATAGGAAGCCACATTATCCCCGAGTATTAAAGAGTAACTTTTATCCCGGAAACTCGGGTAAAACCGCGGGGAACAGCTAGTAATAATATAATAGAGCGGAAGAGTTTTTTGTTTGTTTGTTTAAACGCGCTAATCTCTAGAACAACCAGTCCGATCTGAAAAAATATTTTTGTATACGATAGCCAGATTTATGAGGAATAGTATAGGCTATATATTTTTTTTTTTTAATAGGGATTCCTACGTAATCTCCAATAATCTAACCCAAGGTGTATTATACAAGACGTATAATCGTAATATCGCGTGCGCTGCGAAAACTATTGATCATAGAACAAAATAATGTTTTAGGGAATTGTAGGTCTTCAAAATATCCATAAAACAGTTTCAGGTGGTATATACCTATCTCCCATGGTTGACATACAGTAACCATTTCTATGTTTTAAAAATGAATAAAAAATATTCATATTTAAAACGTTATTTGCTAAGCGATTTTGACCAATATAGTATTGAAATTTGTGGTTTGCGTGAGGAGCGCGACTTACCAATTACGATATATGAGATACGCACTATACTATAATAATATAATAAAGTGTAAGAGTTTTCTGTAAGTTTGTTGAAACGAGCTAATCTCTGGAACAACCTGTCGGGTTCGAAAAATTATTTCACTAATAGGAAGCGATATATTATCCCCAAGTATTCTACATTTACAGGCTACTTTTTATCCCGAGAACGCAGGTAAAACCGCGGGGGACAGCTAGTAAATTTAATAAAGCGGAAGATATTTTTGTTGGTTTAAACGCACTAATCTCTAGAACTACCAGTCAGATTCGTTTCTTTTGTGTATACGATAACAAGATTCATGAGCAATAGTATAAGCTAAGCATATTTTATTTTCAAAAAATAGGGTTCCCGATGCAAACTTTAATAATATAACCCAAGGTGCAAAAAAATACCTTTAAAATTCCTAATATCGCGTGCGCTGTGGAAACTATTGATAAATATAACAAAATGATATCCTAGATAATTATAGGTCTTCAAATTGTCTACAGAAAAATCCGCGGTGTCATATACCTACCAATCTCTCCTGAGGCCATGGTGATGTTGATATACAGTAACCATTTTTATGTTTAAAAAATATTCATATTTAAAAGGTTATTTTAAGCGATTTTGACCAATATAGTATTGATCCTTGTCCAGTTAAATATATTCGATAGCTTATGCATTTAATGTAGATTAAATGTGCCCTTTACATCATATTTTTAAACAAATACTTTATAGATAATATCACAATTTTAAATTACACGGTTATAATAAAAAACATTGTTTTCTTGGCGAGCGAGACTAATATCTATAGTAATATAATAAAGGTAAAGATTGTTTTTGTTTGTTTTTTTTTTTCAACGCTAATCTCTGACTGATAGTTCCATAGATTAGCGTTGAAAAAAAAAATGTCACTAATAAGAAACTACATTATCCCCGAGTATTATAAGCTACCTTCTTACCCTGGGAACGCGAGGCAAACCGCGACAGCTTAGTAATTAGGTATATACATAATTTTCAATCTTTATTTGTTCGTGTCTGCAAATGTTTGCTTTGTCCTGAATGACTGACTGATGGATCAACGCACAGCCTAAACCGCTGATCTATATCTAGACCTGAAACTTGGAGGGTGTTTTCTTTGTATGACGTAGGCATCCGATAAGAAAGGATTTTCCGAAATTCTACCCCTAAGGAGATGAAAAACGGGGGCAAAGTTTGTATGTGACAACGTGATTCCTTGGTCCAATCTACTTTAATATTTGCATAGGTAAACATTCTTTAACAGAATTAATGGAAGACGTGTTTCGTATTTTTTTGAAACTCATATCCTAACGGGGTTGAAAAGGGGTACAAAGTTATTTCAGGGGTGATTTGCATCGAAGTTGATATCAATACTCCTTAGTGCTTTTGATTTAAATATTCTTTTATATTGGACATTCCAATTTTTAAAGAGTATTGCCACAGGTATTGCATTGCAACATTACAACAAGCATTTATGAAAGTTAAACTTTTTTTGAATTAAATCGGATTGAGTTTTTAAACATTTTTGTCTGTCTGTTCCGGTTTATAGCTAATGTTATAACGAGTAATTTATATATGAAAAAATAATTCTTGTAGCAAAATTGCTTTAGCTTCCTTTTTAGAGGGGCAGGTGTGTTTATTTTTTTTATTATTATTATTTTCTTTGTTTTTTATATTGTATTAACATTCAGACATAACGTAAGTTGTTAATGAATAAATGAATGCCGCTGCTGGATGCAAGCGGCCCAAAACCGTTCATTGTGGAAGTCTATGGGGGAGGCCTATGTTCAGCAGTGGACATCTTTGTGCTGATATGATGACATAGGTAGTGCCAAACCATTTAGACAAAATATATAGCTGAGTGCCTGAATGAAGAGTCAAACTCAAAGATTTAGAGTTAGGGTTAAAATTAATTATTTTATGACATAGAATCCGTCGAAATTACAAATTAATTTTAAACATTTATTTATAATATCTTAAGCATTCGATCTTACTTTCACATCGATAAGGTGCAGAGTAATTTACACGAAATAAAAAAGGGAGGGGTCCATTTTATTGATAGCATGACAGCTGTCTTCGAACGATCGCTAGGCTGAAGCTGAATTAACTATCAAATATAGGTAACTATAAAAAATAACATAGCTAATCTAACATAAGTTAACTCAAGAGCCAACATTAGTAGCAAATATGAAATAATAACACAATTTAAATATGTGAGCAAGAACATAAATCATACTTCTTAACTTTAATATTATAAATGCGAATGTGAGTTTGTTTGTTACGCTTTCACTACTCAACCGATCGCTATGAAATTTGGCACGCAATTAGCCTATAGTATAAAGAAAGAAATAGGCTACATTTTATCCCGGGAACACGGGTGAGACCGTGGGGAAAGCTACTATAATATATTTGTGTAATTAGATCATTATAATGACTTAGAAATGAATCAGTCTTTGGGAGAATTAACAATTCAATCTAGTTATTACCTACCTAAAAAAAAATAGATACCTTTCACATAGATTTAAATATTTTCATTAAAAAATAATCATCAATACAAAATACTCCGTGTCAAGCGGTTTTTGGGAACCGACTGATCACAGAACACTTTTACTTTACGCAACCAATACAGAAAACTTGCAAAAGTAAACAATAGTCCAAATAATGCAAAAAAAACGTGCGCCCGTGTGTGTAAGCGCCAAGCACCACACCGCCCGGCGACCTCCCCCCCCACCCCGTGCCGCTACCGCCCGCGCGTCCTGCCACGATGCTTGGTCTTTGTCTAGAGTATTTGTATATTGACTGTAGCGTAGTTATGGTTATATAGGCTGTCGAGCTTGATAAGTGGCCGTGTGTACTGAAAAAATAATTACATTGACATCGAGGGCTTTTTGGCGGGAACTTGCAAAGTGACGTTGCGTTTTCGTATTATTTTCAAAAATTCATAAGTTTTATTGCATATTTGCAATAAAACTCAAAAATACACGAATTTTTAACTGATAATAAGCTGTGGTGTTTTATCCTATAAAGATCAATCCTCGCGCACCAATGAAGGGAAATTAAATGAATTATGTGAATCATGACTTCAAGTTGTCTCAAAAAGTCCGTGAGAAGTTTTAGCTTATTGACCACTATTTTACTAACACATGTAACAGGTTACATTGACGTTTATGGACTGTGACTGACACTGCGTACTAAATGAAAGTGATTTATTTTGTGACTAGAACTTAGGTATAACTCAAATACGATTAGGCTGTATGACTTAAACCTTTGCCTGACTTTTTCGAATATTATAAACAACAATTACTTGGACCTATCAGTCAGTTTCCGAAGTTCGATAAAACTAGAAAACCATTTTTTTATGTTTATTAAAACAATGTAGACCATAAATCTAAAATATAAAAAATAACAAGTATCTGTCTTTATGCATTTGATATGAGTGTTTAAATGAGGCCTTTCAACAATGAAAATCCGTAATCATTTCGATTTTATTTTTATTTTAGTTTAGGTATACCATTTCCTACCATTATTAAAAACAAACTTTGTAAACGCACTCCAACTTTCCGCTATCGGATCTTTTCCGATGAAGGTTTCCGATTCCGCTCCCGATTCCGAATCCGACCGTTTTAAAATAACCCTGCAGGCGTAGATTGAAGATTAGGTAGATTTGCAGTCAGCGAATGGCGAAGAAGATAGCTATAGTTCGACATATTTACATATAATACAGCTACGTACAATTAATACTGCCATACTTACACTTTTACCCCATTTTGTGGGTAAACTGGTATTGGGCATTTAGGTTTTACTACGAGTCGTAATTTATCAATGGTGTGGCAGGTGATATTGTTATAACTTTATAGAAGTCATAATAAAACACGGGATTGATGAAGTATAGTTTAATTAAGACCCTAGACATACAAAATAAATAGTTTCGTACAGGCTAGAGGATTTTTTTTGTATGAGTTGTGACTTATCACGTTTTGACCGCAACCTCCTCAGTTATTGATTGTATATACTGTACTGATAGGTGATGTATTCTGAAGACACAATTAAATACCTAATTATCCTTTGTTTCCATATAAACTCGCAAATTTTCACATTTAGTGAGTAGCCTTGCAGATCTGAAAGAAAAATACCTGTGGCGAGCACACTTGGTCTGACCTACTTTAACCTTAGAGTGGACTGTATGAGATTAACGACGAAAACATAGACTACCGGCTGGACGAAGTCACTCAGGACGCGACCAGATCCGGGCGAATCAGGAGAGAGAGACGGGTACAGAGTAGCAACACGAAGGGGGAGGGGTGAGGGGTGCGCGGTGATGCGCGTAGCAAGAGCAGACGGTGTGCGCGGGACTTTTCGGGACTTTTCGGGACAAGCGGGAACGTGCCTGGAACACGGGCGGAACGTGTGGGACCTACTCGGGACACGATCGGGGCGCGTAGAACGTATTCGGGACATTTTCGGGACACGTGGAACGCGCGCGGGACACACGGAACGTGTGCGGGATGCGATCGGGACACGGTTGGAACGCGTGGGACGTAATCAGGACACGATCGGGATACGTGAGGCGTCCCGGGACACGATTAAAATACGAGCGGGACACGTAGGACGTATCCGGGACGTGGGCGCTGCACAAGGGGCGCGCGGGGGGGCGCAGAAGGCGCGGGACACGCGAGACGCGGGCGCTGCACAAAAAGGCGCACAAGGGACGGCGCAGAAGGCGCGGGGTGCGCTCAACGCGCAAAAGGGGGGGGGGGCGACGAATACTCTCGGCGGGTTACAGGAGGTACCCGGTCGGCGGTGCGCTTGAATGCCCAATTCACGCTGGTACTCGTTGGGGCTCTTGCTTGCCCGTAGATATCAGCTGCAGTCGGTGGGGCTCTTCTTTTGCCCAAGGATTCCCAACCACCCAATAAAAACAACCAATTTTTTTTTTTTTTACTGTTTATAGGCCTGTGTTTGACTGCAATCTCACCATGGTAAGTGATGATGCGGCCGAAAGTGGTAGGCACACAAAGCCTAGAATTCTTCTTATATTTCTTCCTTTTTCTTCTTCCAGTTTTCTTGAGGGCTGCTGCCGTGGGAATGCCATTCCGAAGGAAACCGCGCTACTTTTATACTGTCGGCCAATGTACTGTGACCAATCAGAAGCCCGGAAATAATTTATTTTTAACCAATCAGAAAGAAGGTCGCAACCTTGACACAATTTCGCGGTTTGTTTTGATGCTATCTCTTTCCCACTTAGTCCCGTTTATTTCTGCGGGATGTTCTGTCCCTTTCTAACCGTGTTCCTATCTCTTTCTATAGCGGTTTTTCCTTATAATTGCGTTTTCCTTAGGAAATAGCTTTCTCATTACAAAATTAACTTATTTACTAGATAGACCTTACTTTTCTACACATTATATAAAAAGAATTACATAAATATCTCTATTATCTTATGAGATAAAATTGAAAAACCTCAAGTGGCTCTCGTGTCGGTAACGCCGCGTCATTAAACGGTGCTACTACTTGAGAGGCCCTCTTTTTCTCGAAATAAGTTAACACAAAACTAAAAACCTTTCTTTCCTTACCTAAAACCTTAAATTAATACTTTAGACCTTATAATATGAATAATTTCGCACTTAAATTAATACTAGCACTTAAATATTTACATTTCACACTTAAAATTATTTCTTATATACAACTTAGGTAAAACACACACACTTAGGCACTTCACATAATCAGTTCGCGTCGCTGACAATACCTATATTTGATTTCATAATACATGACATATATCGTCGTTATTTGTAAGTTATTATTTCCGCGTCACACGAATTCAAAACAATTACTTTCTATGTATCAAACTTACCTATAAATATAACTATAAATGGTTCTTTATGAAAACTACAAAAAATAAAACACGTTATTTAAAGTGCTTAAATTAATAAAGTGGTAAACTTTATAAAATGCTGGTATCCCCATCAACTTATAATCCGACTATTTACGAATGACACGTAGTACCATAGTTAACCACCCCACAATAATAAGCCTCACACTTTGGTCGGTTAGCACTAAAAACAAATTTGGTTGATCATCGCTTTTCGACGAAATTATCTATTAAATTTGCATGATATTGACAGAAAATACACTTGAGTATAGTAATCATTTGATTTCCTTACTGTATCAATTAAAAAAATCTACTTACCGATGAAAGGTTATGTTTGGTTAATTTCGTTCACTACGGCTTTTACAACCAATTACTCAACAATTCACCATCACTGCACACTAAACAATATCTTTGAGAATATAAAAAAAGGCACAAATAACATTCAATTAGGATTTCAAAGCTCTCATCAATTAAATATCTTTTGGAACCAGAAACTTGTTTGCCATCAACGAGTTCAACGACACCGATTTTGACACTGATGTCAAGAATAGAAACCTATACGCGAGATAGGGACAAAAAAATATGCTTAGTCCTGCTCACACATACACGTTTTGCCATATACGTATCTCGCTTTCGTAATTATTATTATTTTAGTGACATATCTACCTAATCCTGAATCTAAGCCTGCAGGGTTATTTTAAAACTGTCGAATTCGTTATCGGAAACGGATTCGGAAACCTTCACGGAATTCGAAAGCGTTTACGAAGATTTTTTAATACAGGTAGGAAATGGAAATGATAAACTAAAATAAAAGCAAAATAGAAATTATTACGCATTTTTATTGTTGAAAGGCCTCATTTGGGCACATATATCAAATGCATAAAGACAGAAACTTGTTATTTTTTACATTTTAGGTCTACAGTTGTGTTTATAAAAATAAACAAAAGTTCAATTCAATACAATTCTTACTTATGGCTTTTGCGGAAATGCCACCACAACTTCGCCAATGTCACGTGAAAAAAAGTTTTTTAGTTGTATCGAACTTCGTAAATGAGTGATATGTCAAATTAATTGATGTTTATAATATTCGTCAAAAGTCAGGCAAAGGTTTGTTCCATACAGCCTAGTCGTATTTAAGTCAAAAATTCTAGTCATAAAATAAATAATTTTCATAGAGTACGCACTGTTAGTCACCGTCCATAAACGTCATCGATACTAATACTAATAATATAATAAAGCGGAAGAGTTTTTTTGTTTAAATGGGCTAATCTCTGGAACTACCAGTCGGATTCGAAAAATTCTTTCACTAATAGGAAGCTACATTATCCCCGAGTATTATAGACTTTATATCCCAGGAACGCGAGTGAAACCGCGCAGGACAGCTAGTGTTTAATAAAATGGTGGTCATTATACTAAATCTTTTCACGGACCTTGTGAGACAACTTGATAAGTCGATACACATCATTTATTTAATTATCCTTCACTGATGCACATGGATTTTGGAGGATGAACTTTAATGTATAAAACACCACAGATAATATTAAATAAAACTCAAAATACACGCATTTTTGACAATAAAACGAAAACGCAACGTCAATTTGTAAGTTCTCGCCAAAAAGCCCTCTATGTCAATGTTTTTTTTTCAGTTCATTCATGGACCGTTTAATAAAACAAATATTTTATGAATACCTAGATCTCTCAGTCGTAGGTGATACGTAGTATCATATAGTGGTAGTGAATCTAGCATCCAAAATTAGTGTGATCAATATGTTTTAGTTCCTACGAGGTTTGAGTATGTAGCTATTATTTCCAACCGCAGACCTTTCTCATTCATTATTTACTTAAAACAGGTGCAAACACATTTCGTTTGGTACTAACTAGCCTTAAAATAGGTTTAAATAATTAGTTTATATGAAACAATGGTAAAAAAGTTACGTTAAATAAAATTCGGAAAGATTTCCGCCTGATAAAAGCTATCGGAAACAGTGTTGCCAACAGCCCTAGGCCTAATGTCGCCATTTTTCACAGCTTAAGTAGCCTAAAATAGCCGAATTTCAGAGCAGGTAGCCTAAAGTAGCCCAAAAGCCACAATAAATCTATGAATAAAATTAAGATGTTGTTATTAATTCATTTATATACTGGTTGTTTTTTTCATCTCGCCAGTATGGGCAAATTCTGGACTACAGGTCTGAGAAAAAAAACGCTGAAAGGAACTATGAGCTGAATTTTGAAGAAACTAAAAAGGGCATTAAAAAATATTGTTTTCGTAGATATTAAATTTTTTCAAAAAAAATTTTCGATATTCTGCTTCTACGTCACAATACGAACAAAAAATTTTATCACAATCCTGGTCACAATTTGCTAAAAGTTATCAAAATTTATTTCAATTGCTTGTCAGAATGCTAGAAGGTGATTCTTTATGCCTAAACATAGTGAGTGACCTGCAAGTTCTGCTCCACCTCGTAAATTTTTACTAAAATTTCCAAATATAGCTTAAAAATACAATAAAGTATAGTGTCTGCTACGTTAGGCGTGTACCGGCGCCGAGTGTGGACTTGTTAGTTTCTTAGAAAGAAGAAGAAGAAGAAGAAAAAAATGAATTTATTTCCCAGAAACACACAAATAACAACAAAAATAACAGAACAGCAAAATTAAAATATGAATAAATATCCTATCTGTGCGTGTCTAAAGAAAAAGGCGGCCGACTCAACCTAATGTTGAGGTGGGGTACCTCAACGCTGATATTCTGTCGTCGCCTCGCGAGTGTGCGTCACGAATATCAATGGGAAACGACCAGTCTTCTCAGTGTTCTTCAAATCAGTATACATACATACATGGCATTTGGAGAAAAATACACTCGCGTGAGCACCCGTGCGCGATTTTCACTGCATGTAGCAGATACAGTATGAGGCACGCACGAGTGGTGAGCACAGATAGGTAGTAGTGGGGCAAGCTCGCGCAAATACACTTTTGGCCAAATCACAGGCATAACAAACATGTTTGTTTGTTACGCCTTTACACCTCAACTACTCAACGGATAATCATGAAACTTGGCATGCAGATAGCCTATAGTATGGAGAAGGTCATAGGCTATTTTTATCCGGGAACGCGGGTGAAACCGCGGGGGACAGCTATATTTCTTACGATTAAGCTCATAATTTGTGATTTGGCTTATATTATTACCTTGTCATTGAGGTAGCCTAAAAGGCGACCAGTCGCCATCCCGAATTTATCGTCGCCAATTTTCGTCCTGAGTAGCCTAAATGGCGATAAATCGCCTACGTTGGCAACACTGATCGGAAACTTTTCGATGAATCGACTGACATTTCCGTCGAGAAACGTCAAAAATTCAATCAGTCAATGAACTATAACAGTCAGTTTATGAAGTTCGATATAATAAGATTCTTGAGTTCGATACAACTAAAAAACATTTTTTTATTTTTATAAACACAAATGTAGACTTAAAATATAAGAAAATTAAAAAAACAAGTTTCTGTCTTTACGCATTTGATATAATCTGCTCAAATGAGGCCTTTCAACAATAAAAATGCGTAATATTTTCGATTTTGCTTTTATTTTAGTTTATATCATTTCCATTTCCTACCAGTATTAATAATCTTCGTAAACGCTTCCGAATTGCGTGAATGTTTCCGAATCCGTTCCCGATATCGAATCCGACAGTTTTAAAATTACCCTGCTGGACTGTGAAATATGGTAGTTTAGATTTCAAGGCAAAAATATTGGGGTTGGGGTGATCCATAGTGATTAATAATCACTATTATAATACACTATTAGTATATAATCACTGATTATATACTCTTTGGGGCATCTAGCACCTGTACATATTTATGGGCCGATTCAGGTTTTATGAAACTACCACCCTTGGCCATGGCCACAACTTCACTCAGTGAGATTGTGACTTGTGTTCAAATAAGTGTTAATTTTGTATAAAACTACACTGCCCCTAAAATAAAATGGATGTACAAAAAAAACATGTATGAGAAAAAGATTATAATACTAAAATATAACATAGCAATCAATGGATAGGTTCTGGCTGTTGAGTGAGAAGGAGGCCAAACCTCTTCTTGATTGTTATCCTTTGTCTGGAGTACTTGTCTTCAGGAGAGAAGCGGGCTGGAAAATAAAATGAAATAAGTTTTTACATGTTCTGGACAGTGCAAAAGTAGTATTAGAATGTTGGTTCAATATTGTAAAATATACTTTATGAACAGCACCAAACTTCAGCAAAAATTACAATGTTTTCCAATGCAACCCAAACCTATGCCCTGGCGAAAACAGTGCCGTAAGTATCAAATTTGGTACAGAGCATTGTTTATTCAATCACCCAGTGTAGTGTTTAATAAACAATAAAACACACATTACAGAACAATACATAATAATATGCAATAAAAGAAACAGATAAAATAAAATTAACACATTCAGTAATATCATATGAAGTTGAAAATAGATTATGACTCAGTTTTACTTCAAGGAATGTACCACATACTGCTTTACTACTACATATATAGGTACTTTTTGTTTGTAAATACATAATATTCATAATTACCCACATACTCAGGACATAGACATATTCATACACACAAACACATGTCCTGTGTGGGAATCCAACCCATGATCTGTGGTGTGATAGGTAGAATCTGTATTTACTTTCTTATCATAGCCTTGATAGAAAATCAGTATACCCTTTGTTATAAGATTAATGCAGGAGGCGTAACTCATTTATTCAAATTAGGCCCTGATAGGATCATAGGACTGCTAAAGTTGTATCACTGGATATTTAATTATGAAACTGAGAAAACTGGCTGGGAAACTCAACAAGCCGTTTTGATGTAAGCATCCTCTTGACGAGATATTTTTCAATTTTATTTAAAAAGCCAATAGCCATTACAGAGAAATCTCATGAACTATCCTTTACATGTATTACAGGAGGAAAGTAATGATAGCAATAATAAATACCTGGGTGTGCTGATAGTGTAGGTTTACCAGATGGATCAATTGTCTGAAAATGAAATAATAATTATAATGTGGTTTATATTGAAAGTAAACAAACAAAGCAAACACGTGAAGAATAGGTTAGAAATATCGTTAACACATACCGCTAATGTGTATTGTCTTTCACCATTATCGTTCAAAAAATATCTGAGATACATATTTAGACAGTTATGTGATCAGCGTTACTTTTAAATTAATTGTAAGATATTAGATTCGAAAGTAATTGAAAGACTGCAATATTGAATGATCGAACGATCAAGTTTTTGACGTGAATAGGGAGCAGTGTCTCCATATGTAAATCGGCATTTACCGTGTTGCAAGGGTAAAAATACCGTGTTTTTAGGCAAAATTACGGTGGATCAGCTTATATTGTACCGTGTAAATTACCGTGTAATTTTTTAAAGGATACAAACAATAATATAACCTAGATACCGATTGCAGCGTCTTCTGCCGGGCTGATTTTTGAATGTAAACCATCCAGGGCGCCACCCAAACGCATACAAAAAAATCATTCAAATCGGTCCAGCCGTTTAGGAGTTCAGTGACAAACACACGTACAGTAGAATGGTCCCTGGATGGTTTAGATAGGTTAGGGTAGGGTAGCACTACGCGAACGAAGTTGCGCCGGGCAGCTGGTATATCATATAAACCTAAAAAATGGGCTAATATTCAATAAAAAGAGAGCTATATACTATGTTTTAGAGCTGACAATGTTGAAATTGAGCTAAAAGCTCTAAAAGAGTTAAGTTGGTAACACTGTTCCTGTATGTTTAAATAAGGACGAGAATAGATTGCCGAGGTTTGGTAGTTTTTATCTATGGGTGAGTGGAGATAGAAGTTTTAATAACCCGGGATTCCCGGTAACCAAGAGCAGTGTTGCCATTACAAAATACATATGTTAAGTTTACTGAGATTCGTTTTACGCAGTATAGTGATGAAACATTAATAACGTAATTTTTTAAATACGGTGACATATGACACGGTAATACCTTATTACCTTGACGGTAGATTAAGACCAGATTACGGTGTTTCTACGGTAATTACCGTGTATATGGAGACACTGATAGGGAGGGACATAGAGGTGGGTAGCTATTCTAATAACTAGCCAAAAAACGGCTAGTCACAAAATAGCCACGGCTATGTTATCTGTCAACACGATAATTGGCTATTGGCTACTGGGTGGCTACTGGCTACGGGATGGCTACTGGCTACTCGCTAGCTAGAAAGAATGAGGAGTTTTCTTACCTGCCTAACTGTTGATAATTCGAACCAATTTGAACCTTAAGTGCACATATTGACAAGTATTTTGACCATAGAGGTATCATAAGAAATTCTCCTAATGAGGAGTTTTCTTATGATACCTCTATGATCAAAATACCTGTCAAACTGTTGATATTTCGAACCGATTTGAACCTTAAATACACGATTTGACAGTTATTTTGACTATAGAGGTATCATAGGAAAACTCCTCATTACGAGAAGTTTACGTCACACACAGCGGGTAGCCGCCTAGCCGCCACAGGTCATTAGCCGCCACTAGCTGGCCGGCTAGCCAAAGCCATTCTAGCCGCCACTAGCCGGTAGGTGGCCGGCTAGCCAAAGCCAATCTAGCCGAGTAGCCGGTTGCTGTGTGTGCGTGCGTGTAGCCAAATAGCCAAAATAGCTGACTAACTAGCTGGCTTTTACACCACATATAGCCGGCTAGCTAAGCTATTGAAAGGACAATGGCGAAATTGGCCCTAGCTGCGTATAACGACATAATATATATCAAAAAATTGCTTTATTAAAGTTAAATTAAATAACATAATTCAATATTTTTCAGGACTAGCAGTATGTCTAGAAAATAGAAATATACATTTATATATTTTAGGCTGTTAGTTAAGCTGATTGTGATTTGGAACGCACCCATAATGTCGTTCCATGTTCCTTTGAACGTTGTTCAAAACAATATATGTCCACAATGTTTTTTTTATATTTGAAACATTTCTGTTAGTCATAATAATGATAAATAATTTTATTTTTAACAGAGTTTAGTTGAAAATGTCATTGCATTTATTAATACAAACTCTCTATTAGAAAAAAAACTTTTTGACACTCTATAACACGATGACATATTTTTTACGTCAAATGAAACGCGTACGTAGTCTATGGTCAGCGAGCCCTTTGAGTGAAGTTGATTGATCGACTTTTTGACGGGAAATTATAATATAACTCGACACTCGCAGAAATAAGTCCTAATTTGGATTTGATTGCCAAACTTAAAACTAATAAGAAGTTGATTGATTTGTCTGACATTGTGTGACTGTCACACAATTCAAAAGGTACTTTCTTTTTGTGCGCATTCCTACGGTTTTTGGTTGACTCCTGACTACATCACGACCCTTTGCTTTTCTACGGATACCGAGTTCTTTTCTACACGTGACTACGGCATTTGAATGGACCTTATATAATCGACAATTGGCTGTGTTATTTGGATTTGCATGAACACAATATAAATCCACTGGCAGAATTCTTAGATAATATTGTCATTGGATTTTATTTTGATGAATAAAAACCTATATAAAAATTACCTTGTTTTATTGAAAGCCTGTGCATGTCCCGATACTTCAAAGTACCTACTACCTACCAGTAGGATATACCTACCTGGGTAAGTACCTATACTAGAAACAATTGTTAGGTACTTAAATAACATATTTATTCAGCATCTATCTGTCTCTATTGTCTACAAAACTAGTGTAAAATCATAATTAATCGCTTGGCTCGCGGTTAAACATATAACATTGACATCAATTGTTATAATAGGACGCGCGTCCCTCGCGAGAACCAACGGGTAGAACTAAATGGATTTCATGCACATTTTTAAAATGTACTTATAATAGGTATATTTAACGTAACTCATTTGATACGTCAAAATCGGCATAACCTATAAAACCTTTTAACTCAAATAAAAAAAAAACTGCAGCTTTTTGTTAAAATATTTTTTAGAAATAGCATAGCAGTTTATTAATCTACAGGAATTCAACAGTGGTTGTCATATACGTTACAAAAAAATGTAGGTCCAAGCATGTATGGAATCTCGCCATTCTCCTTACATGCTTAATATGGTAAATAATTAGATGCTTCTTCATAAAATGCTGTGTGTTTTTTCACACACATAATAACTGTTTTGTTGGAGTGCAAAACAGTATTATTATATTTTTACCCAGGCAACATCCCTATTGTTGATAGTTCTCAGCTGTCATAAGTGTGATATCTAACTCGGTACGCAAATTATTGCTGTGAGCGCTCTGAGCGATATTATCCAATTCGGAATGTACCCATGTCATGTCAATGTCTTTGACTGACATATCAATTCAATCAAGATACGTAGTAGTAATCTGTGAATCAAGTTTTTGTGGTTGCTCACAGTGGTTGCTACTTCTTAATCTTTCTATAAAACTATGAAATAAATTGTATTTTATGTATCGAATTTGGTATAGTGTTCTAAAAAGTATACCGAAAATGCCAAATCTTCCCCCGCGAAAAATATCTACGTCCAATAAAGCTAAACAAGATGCGTCTCCGCTTCAAATTCTTCTTCAAATGGGTTTCCCTAAACACCGGGCGTAAGTTTTGTTTGTATGCCTATAAAACAATAACATTGGAATAATTTCATGATTAATCATTGTTAGAATCTGTGAAAATATACCAATGATAGTATGCTTTGTCTAAGCGGCTCACCTTCTGGTGAATTTGTCACCCTCTTCTACAAGAATAAAATTCAATTATCAAAATTGATGTATGTTCTTTACACCATGTCCACATTTACATAAACTTTATTTAAGTTTTACAGGCCGCTTGGCGTCAATGGTTTAGATGCCACCTATCGTGCCACAGGTCGTGGGTTCGACTCCCACACACAACATGCATTTGTGTGCATGAACATGTCTGTAAGTTCAGAGTTTGGGTGTAATTATGTATATGTAGTATGTATTTACAAACAAAAAGTAGTATATGTAGTATATCAGTTATCTGGTTTGCACAGTACAAGCTCTGCTTAGTCTGGGATCAGACATGTGTGAAAGAATTTCCCAGGATATTTATTTTATATTATTTAATTTAATTTTCAGACAGAAAGCACTGGCCGCAACTGGTAATAGGAGTGTCCAATTAGCATCAGATTGGCTGCTAACTCACGTGAATGACACATTTATTGATGCTGATGAGCCAAGAGAATATATCTTCTATGCTAGCCCAACAGGACCTTTATTAGCTCATCTGCTTGATTTTTGGGAAAAATCCAAAGCTGTTGGTGGGTGGAATGGAGCTCATAATTTTCCTCCACATATTACTTTGGTATCATTCTTTAAGGTAAGTTACTTGTTAAAAATCTCTGTATTCAAAAGCTTTCAATGTGGTTTGTCAACTCTTTTATATTTAAGAGCTGTGCTCTTGTAGGCAGTGGTGGGTCCAGGATTTTGGTTTGGGGGGCTGAGGTGCTTGATTCAGCAGAGGGGAGCCTTCAAGATTTATCAGTGGTGGACCCTGATGCTTTGGGGGGGGATTGAAAAAGGAACTATTCAAGTGATTAAGTAAATCTTTTTTATTGTTTTGTGGTTGTGTAGAGAGGCAAGCCACAATTTAACAATTAAACTAGTTTGACTCTCAGTTCCTGTTCTTTTTCAGTTATAGGATGCGTCTCATCTGTGAGTTTGAGTTTGATATTGACTCTGTTTGGGTTTTATAGATAACTAGCTGTCTCGCGCGGTTTCACCCGCGTTCCCGTCATAAAAAGTAGCCTATGTCAACCGCGGATAGAGTAGCTTCCCAACAGTGAAAGAATTTTTCAAATCGGTTCAGTAGATTCGGAGCCTATTCAATGCAAACAAACAAACAAACAATCAAATCTTTCCTCTTTATAATATTAGTATAGATTATTTTATTTAATTTTCTCTTTACCTCACCACTTCATTATTAGTTTAGTTTGACTACCAAAGTAATGATTTCCTTCATTTTGAATTTTATAGGCTCCAGATGAAACTTCCCTTCAAATAGCCAAAGCTGTGAAAAATGTTGTTGAGAGTGTGGGTGACCCTCCCAACTGCCCCCTTAAGTTAGAACCATACATATCTCATAATTTCATGGGGCTCTTTGTATCAGAACAACATGCTGATTACTTAAAGAAAATTGCTGTGCAGTATGTGAAACAAGTATCAGCTGCGTGTGAGTATAACATTTTTTACTTAGTTTTTCATGAAACACCTTGACATTAATTGTGGTTGGTTTGTGACCAACTGGCTGAATATATCTGGATTGTGGGCTATTTAAAAAGCTAGTTAGGCTATAGTTCTTGTTCCAGCCGTGTAGGTAGTTGGCAGGTTGCAAAGTTCATATACTTTTAATATTATCTAGTGCTTGCTGCAGGGGAGAATGTGTGTAAACAGCCTAAAACCGCACCTACAGTTTAAAATTAAAAATAAGAATGACATGGCGACAATTCACCTCAAATAACTTTACATTTATTGTATTTAATAATTCTACACAGTGGGTGTAACAGTGGACACTTATGAACATTTGGATGTATTGGGAACATGCTTTCCTTGGTGTGCCATGCCTCAAGAGAAATACTATAAATGTAAGAATAACCAAGTAACTTTTACATATGATCCAAACTCTTAATATTTATTATTGTGTATTTATTTAATAATACAATGTATTTTCTGCTTTCTTTATTTTCATTATTCCAATTGCTAAAGATATTCAGCAAGCAGTGGCGTAACAATAGGGTGGCAGGGCTGGCAAAATGTCACGGGCCCCCGACCCAAGAGGGCCCCGGCCCAAGAGGCCGCGAGCTCAAAAATATTTTTTTACATTATACTTGAGTGTTTTATTTTATTTGAAAAGTATATTTTTATAAGTTCTGCTTAAAATCCAAAAATAATATAATAATATTTTTTTAATAAATAACTTATTGAAATTAAATTGTTATTTTTATTTAATTGTAAATGTATGCAGGTTTCCTCACGATGTTGTTCCTTCACCGAAAAGCTAGCAACTAGATGATGAATGCATTGAGATATTATGTTCTATAGATGTGAAGTCTCCAATACGCATTCGGCTAGCGCGGGGACTACAGACCATTCCCTCTCGCCTAAGAGAGGAGGCCTATGGCCATTAGTGGGACATATACAACGTGTAATTGAGTACGCTGAAAATCTCGAAGTTTATTAAAATTAAACTGAGTACGTGACGATTTTTACTGATAGGGCCCCATCAAAAGAATTTTCCACGGGCCCCAGATGGTATAGTTACGCCACTGTCAGCAAGTTATATGTCAACCACATAAGGGTTCTGCAAAAGTTAAAACTGAATATTTATTTATTAATCAAATAAAATCCTAAGCTCTTAATTGAATGTAACATATAAAATTAATCCAACAGCCAATGACGGATTTACATTTTACAACAAGATTACATACAAGACATTGGCCCTGATTCTGTTGTTCACAACTAAACTAATTTTAATGTGACTATGTCTCTTTCTAACAAAGAACATAAAAAAGGGATGTAAGAAATTTAGTCCTGTCAAATTAGTCCAATGCTTGTTTTCAATATAAATTTAGTCGCCATCTATCGCTGTCATGCCTAAATACAACCTGTGTGAACCTGGAACCCGACTTGAAGATATTGTAATTTTTTTTTTTGCGTATGTTTGTACTCCGTATGTACCTGTTTGTACCAACTTTTTTTCGTTTGTACCTCAAGGGGTTCGGAGATACGGGGGGTTGAAAAATGCTCAGAACCCGACTTGAAGATATCGTTATTTTTATTTTTGCATATGTTAGTACTCCGTATGTACCTGTTTGTACCAACTTTTTTTTCGTTTGTACCTCAAGGGGTTCGGAGATACGGGGGGTTGAAAAATGCTCAGAACCCGACTTGAAGATATCGTTATTTTGATTTTTGCATATGTTAGTACTCCGTATGTACCTGTTTGTACCAACTTTTTTTTCGTTTGTACCTCAAGGGTTTCGGAGATACGGGGGGTTGAAAAATGCTCAGAACCCGACTTGAAGATATTGTTTTTTTTGTTAATGCATACGTTTGTACTGGGTATGTAACCGTTTGTACCATCTTTCTTTTCGTTTGTACCTCAAGGGGTTCGGAAATACAGGACTTTAAAAATCTGTCGTCTAATATCGGAAACTCTGGCATATTTTGAGATAATCAAAATCTGCCAGCAGGGTTGGATTCACCGTCGTTTGTACCCGTTTGTACCAACTTTTTTTTCGTTTGTACCTCAAGGGTTTCGGAAATACAGGACTTTAAAAAACCTGGTCCCTAATATCGGAATCTCGGGCATTTTTTGAGATAATCAAAATCTGCCAGCAGGGTTGGATTCACCGTCGTTTGTACCCGTTTGTACCATCTTTCTTTTCGTTTGTACCTCAAGGGGTTCGGAAATACAGGACTTTAAAAAACCTGTTCTCTAATATCGGAATTTCGGGCAGTTTTTGAGATAATCAAAATATGCCAGCAGGGTTGGATTCACCATCGTTTGTACCCGTTTGTACCAACTTTTTTTTCGTTTGTACCTCAAGGGGTTCAGAAATACAGGACTTTAAAAAACCTGTTCTCTAATATCGGAATTTCGGGCAGTTTTTGAGATAATCAAAATCTGCCAGCAGGGTTGGATTCGCCGTCGTTTGTACCCGTTTGTACCAACTTTTTTTTCGTTTGTACCTCAAGGGGTTCGGAAATACAGGACTTTAAAAAACCTGTTCTCTAATATCGGAATTTCGGGCAGTTTTTGAGATAATCAAAATCTGCCAGCAGGGTTGGATTCGCCGTCGTTTGTACCCGTTTGTACCAACTTTTTTTTCGTTTGTACCTCAAGGGGTTCGGAAATACAGGACTTTAAAAAACCTGTTCTCTAATATCGGAATTTCGGGCAGTTTTTGAGATAATCAAAATCTGCCAGCAGGGTTGGATTCACCGTCGTTTGTACCCGTTTGTACCATCTTTCTTTTCGTTTGTACCTCAAGGGGTTCGGAAATACAGGACATTAAAAAACCTGGTAGCTAATATCGGAATCTCGGGCATTTTTTGAGATAATCAAAATCTGCCAGCAGGGTTGGATTCACCGTCGTTTGTACCCGTTTGTACCACCTTTCTTTTCGTTTGTACCTCAAGGGGTTCGGAAATACAGGACTTTAAAAAACCTGGTACCTAATATCGGAATCTCGGGCATTTTTGGTGATACTCAAAATCTGCAAGCAGGGTTAGATACACCTTCGTTTGTACCCGTTTGTACCATCTTTCTTTTCGTTTGTACCTCAAGGGGTTCGGAAATACAGAACTTTAAAAAACCTGGTACCTAATATCGGAATCTCGGGCATTTTTGGTGATAATCAAAATCTGAAGGCGGGGTTAGATACACCGTCATTTGTACCCGTTTGTACCATCTTTCTTTTCGTTTGTACCTCAAGGGGTTCGGAAATACAGGACTTTAAAAAACCTGGTACCTAATATCGGAATCTCGGGCATTTTTTGAGATAATCAAAATCTGCCAGCAGGGTTGGATTCACCGTCGTTTGTACCCGTTTGTACCATCTTTCTTTTCGTTTCTACCTCAAGGGGTTCGGAAATACAGAACTTTAAAAAACCTGGTACCTAATATCGGAATATCGGGCATTTTTGTTGATAATCAAATTCTGCAAGCGGGGTTAGATACACCGTCGTTTGTACCCGTTTGTACCATCTTTCTTTTCGTTTGTACCTCAAGGGGTTCGGAAATACAGGACTTTAAAAAACCTGGTAGCTAATATCGGAATCTCGGGCATTTTTTGAGATAATCAAAATCTGCCAGCAGGGTTGGATTCACCGTCGTTTGTACCCGTTTGTACCACCTTTCTTTTCGTTTGTACCTCAAGGGGTTCGGAAATACAGGACTTTAAAAAACCTGGTACCTAATATCGGAATCTCGGGCATTTTTGGTGATACTCAAAATCTGCAAGCAGGGTTAGATTCACCTTCGTTTGTACCCGTTTGTACCATCTTTCTTTTCGTTTGTACCTCAAGGGGTTCGGAAATACAGAACTTTAAAAAACCTGGTACCTAATATCGGAATCTCGGGCATTTTTGGTGATAATCAAAATCTGCAAGCAGGGTTAGATACACCGTCGTTTGTACCCGTTTGTACCATCTTTCTTTTCGTTTGTACCTCAAGGGGTTTGGAAATACAGGACTTTAAAAAACCTGGTACCTAATATCGGAATCTCGGGCATTTTTTGAGATAATCAAAATCTGCCAGCAGGGTTGGATTCACCGTCGTTTGTACCCGTTTGTACCATCTTTCTTTTCGTTTGTACCTCAAGGGGTTCGGAAATACAGAACTTTAAAAAACCTGGTACCTAATATCGGAATCTCGGGCATTTTTGGTGATAATCAAAATCTGCAAGCGGGGTTAGATACACCGTCGTTTGTACCCGTTTGTACCACCTTTCTTTTCGTTTGTACCTCAAGGGATTCGGAAATACAGGACTTTAAAAAACCTGGTAGCTAATATCGGAATCTCGGGCATTTTTTGAGATAATCAAAATCTGCCAGCAGGGTTGGATTCGCCGTCGTTTGTACCCGTTTGTACCAACTTTTTTTTCGTTTGTACCTCAAGGGGTTCGGAAATACAGGACTTTAAAAAACCTGGTACCTAATATCGGAATCTCGGGCATTTTTGATGATACTCAAAATCTGCAAGCAGGGTTAGATACACCGTCGTTTGTACCCGTTTGTACCATCTTTCTTTTCGTTTGTACCTCAAGGGGTTCGGAAATACAGGACTTTAAAAAACCTGTTCTCTAATATCGGAATTTCGGGCAGTTTTTGAGATAATCAAAATCTGCCAGCAGGGTTGGATTCACCATCGTTTGTACCCGTTTGTACCAACTTTTTTTTCGTTTGTACCTCAAGGGGTTCGGAAATACAGGACTTTAAAAAACCTGTTCTCTAATATCGGAATTTCGGGCAGTTTTTGAGATAATCAAAATCTGCCAGCAGGGTTGGATTCGCCGTCGTTTGTACCCGTTTGTACCAACTTTTTTTTCGTTTGTACCTCAAGGGGTTCGGAAATACAGGACTTTAAAAAACCTGTTCTCTAATATCGGAATTTCGGGCAGTTTTTGAGATAATCAAAATCTGCCAGCAGGGTTGGATTCGCCGTCGTTTGTACCCGTTTGTACCAACTTTTTTTTCGTTTGTACCTCAAGGGGTTCGGAAATACAGGACTTTAAAAAACCTGTTCTCTAATATCGGAATTTCGGGCAGTTTTTGAGATAATCAAAATCTGCCAGCAGGGTTGGATTCGCCGTCGTTTGTACCCGTTTGTACCAACTTTTTTTTCGTTTGTACCTCAAGGGGTTCGGAAATACAGGACTTTAAAAAACCTGTTCTCTAATATCGGAATTTCGGGCAGTTTTTGAGATAATCAAAATCTGCCAGCAGGGTTGGATTCACCGTCGTTTGTACCCGTTTGTACCATCTTTCTTTTCGTTTGTACCTCAAGGGGTTCGGAAATACAGAACTTTAAAAAACCTGGTACCTAATATCGGAATCTCGGGCATTTTTGGTGATAATCAAAATCTGCAAGCGGGGTTAGATACACCGTCGTTTGTACCCGTTTGTACCATCTTTCTTTTCGTTTGTACCTCAAGGGGTTCGGAAATACAGAACTTTAAAAAACCTGGTACCTAATATCGGAATCTCGGGCATTTTTGGTGATAATCAAAATCTGCAAGCGGGGTTAGATACACCGTCGTTTGTACCCGTTTGTACCACCTTTCTTTTCGTTTGTACCTCAAGGGGTTCGGAAATACAGGACTTTAAAAAACCTGGTACCTAATATCGGAATCTCGGGCATTTTTGGTGATAATCAAAATCTGCAAGCAGGGTTAGATACACCGTCGTTTGTACCCGTTTGTACCATCTTTCTTTTCGTTTGTACCTCAAGGGGTTCGGAAATACAGAACTTTAAAAAACCTGGTACCTAATATCGGAATCTCGGGCATTTTTGGTGATAATCAAAATCTGCAAGCGGGGTTAGATACACTGTCGTTTGTACCCGTTTGTACCACCTTTCTTTTCGTTTGTACCTCAAGGGGTTCGGAAATACAGGACTTTAAAAAACCTGGTACCTAATATCGGAATATCGGGCATTTTTGGTGATACTCAAAATCTGCAAGCAGGGTTAGATACACCGTCGTTTGTACCCGTTTGTACCATCTTTCTTTTCGTTTGTACCTCAAGGGGTTCGGAAATACAGGACTTTAAAAAACCTGGTAGCTAATATCGGAATCTCGGGCATTTTTTGAGATAATCAAAATCTGCCATCAGGGTTGGATTCGCCGTCGTTTGTACCCGTTTGTACCATCTTTCTTTTCGTTTGTACCTCAAGGGGTTCGGAAATACAGAACTTTAAAAAACCTGGTACCTAATATCGGAATCTCGGGCATTTTTGGTGATAATCAAAATCTGCAAGCAGGGTTAAATACACCGTCGTTTGTACCCGTTTGTACCATCTTTCTTTTCGTTTGTACCTCAAGGGGTTCGGAAATACAGGACTTTAAAAAACCTGGTACCTAATATCGGAATCTCGGGCATTTTTGGTGATACTCAAAATCTGCAAGCAGGGTTAGATACACCGTCGTTTGTACCCGTTTGTACCATCTTTCTTTTCGTTTGTACCTCAAGGGGTTCGGAAATACAGGACTTTAAAAAACCTGTTCTCTAATATCGGAATTTCGGGCAGTTTTTGAGATAATCAAAATCTGCCAGCAGGGTTGGATTCACCATCGTTTGTACCCGTTTGTACCAACTTTTTTTTCGTTTGTACCTCAAGGGGTTCGGAAATACAGGACTTTAAAAAACCTGTTCTCTAATATCGGAATTTCGGGCAGTTTTTGAGATAATCAAAATCTGCCAGCAGGGTTGGATTCGCCGTCGTTTGTACCCGTTTGTACCAACTTTTTTTTCGTTTGTACCTCAAGGGGTTCGGAAATACAGGACTTTAAAAAACCTGTTCTCTAATATCGGAATTTCGGGCAGTTTTTGAGATAATCAAAATCTGCCAGCAGGGTTGGATTCGCCGTCGTTTGTACCCGTTTGTACCAACTTTTTTTTCGTTTGTACCTCAAGGGGTTCGGAAATACAGGACTTTAAAAAACCTGTTCTCTAATATCGGAATTTCGGGCAGTTTTTGAGATAATCAAAATCTGCCAGCAGGGTTGGATTCGCCGTCGTTTGTACCCGTTTGTACCAACTTTTTTTTCGTTTGTACCTCAAGGGGTTCGGAAATACAGGACTTTAAAAAACCTGTTCTCTAATATCGGAATTTCGGGCAGTTTTTGAGATAATCAAAATCTGCCAGCAGGGTTGGATTCACCGTCGTTTGTACCCGTTTGTACCATCTTTCTTTTCGTTTGTACCTCAAGGGGTTCGGAAATACAGAACTTTAAAAAACCTGGTACCTAATATCGGAATCTCGGGCATTTTTGGTGATAATCAAAATCTGCAAGCGGGGTTAGATACACCGTCGTTTGTACCCGTTTGTACCATCTTTCTTTTCGTTTGTACCTCAAGGGGTTCGGAAATACAGAACTTTAAAAAACCTGGTACCTAATATCGGAATCTCGGGCATTTTTGGTGATAATCAAAATCTGAAGGCGGGGTTAGATACACCGTCGTTTGTACCCGTTTGTACCATCTTTCTTTTCGTTTGTACCTCAAGGGGTTCGGAAATACAGGACTTTAAAAAACCTGGTACCTAATATCGGAATCTCGGGCATTTTTTGAGATAATCAAAATCTGCCAGCAGGGTTGGATTCACCGTCGTTTGTACCCGTTTGTACCATCTTTCTTTTCGTTTCTACCTCAAGGGGTTCGGAAATACAGAACTTTAAAAAACCTGGTACCTAATATCGGAATATCGGGCATTTTTGTTGATAATCAAATTCTGCAAGCGGGGTTAGATACACCGTCGTTTGTACCCGTTTGTACCATCTTTCTTTTCGTTTGTACCTCAAGGGGTTCGGAAATACAGGACTTTAAAAAACCTGGTAGCTAATATCGGAATCTCGGGCATTTTTTGAGATAATCAAAATCTGCCAGCAGGGTTGGATTCACCGTCGTTTGTACCCGTTTGTACCACCTTTCTTTTCGTTTGTACCTCAAGGGGTTCGGAAATACAGGACTTTAAAAAACCTGGTACCTAATATCGGAATCTCGGGCATTTTTGGTGATACTCAAAATCTGCAAGCAGGGTTAGATACACCTTCGTTTGTACCCGTTTGTACCATCTTTCTTTTCGTTTGTACCTCAAGGGGTTCGGAAATACAGAACTTTAAAAAACCTGGTACCTAATATCGGAATCTCGGGCATTTTTGGTGATAATCAAAATCTGCAAGCAGGGTTAGATACACCGTCGTTTGTACCCGTTTGTACCATCTTTCTTTTCGTTTGTACCTCAAGGGGTTTGGAAATACAGGACTTTAAAAAACCTGGTACCTAATATCGGAATCTCGGGCATTTTTTGAGATAATCAAAATCTGCCAGCAGGGTTGGATTCACCGTCGTTTGTACCCGTTCGTACCATCTTTCTTTTCGTTTGTACCTCAAGGGGTTCGGAAATACAGAACTTTAAAAAACCTGGTACCTAATATCGGAATCTCGGGCATTTTTGGTGATAATCAAAATCTGCAAGCGGGGTTAGATACACCGTCGTTTGTACCCGTTTGTACCACCTTTCTTTTCGTTTGTACCTCAAGGGATTCGGAAATACAGGACTTTAAAAAACCTGGTAGCTAATATCGGAATCTCGGGCATTTTTTGAGATAATCAAAATCTGCCAGCAGGGTTGGATTCGCCGTCGTTTGTACCCGTTTGTACCAACTTTTTTTTCGTTTGTACCTCAAGGGGTTCGGAAATACAGGACTTTAAAAAACCTGGTACCTAATATCGGAATCTCGGGCATTTTTGATGATACTCAAAATCTGCAAGCAGGGTTAGATACACCGTCGTTTGTACCCGTTTGTACCATCTTTCTTTTCGTTTGTACCTCAAGGGGTTCGAAAATACAGGACTTTAAAAAACCTGTTCTCTAATATCGGAATTTCGGGCAGTTTTTGAGATAATCAAAATCTGCCAGCAGGGTTGGATTCACCATCGTTTGTACCCGTTTGTACCAACTTTTTTTTCGTTTGTACCTCAAGGGGTTCGGAAATACAGGACTTTAAAAAACCTGTTCTCTAATATCGGAATTTCGGGCAGTTTTTGAGATAATCAAAATCTGCCAGCAGGGTTGGATTCGCCGTCGTTTGTACCCGTTTGTACCAACTTTTTTTTCGTTTGTACCTCAAGGGGTTCGGAAATACAGGACTTTAAAAAACCTGTTCTCTAATATCGGAATTTCGGGCAGTTTTTGAGATAATCAAAATCTGCCAGCAGGGTTGGATTCGCCGTCGTTTGTACCCGTTTGTACCAACTTTTTTTTCGTTTGTACCTCAAGGGGTTCGGAAATACAGGACTTTAAAAAACCTGTTCTCTAATATCGGAATTTCGGGCAGTTTTTGAGATAATCAAAATCTGCCAGCAGGGTTGGATTCGCCGTCGTTTGTACCCGTTTGTACCAACTTTTTTTTCGTTTGTACCTCAAGGGGTTCGGAAATACAGGACTTTAAAAAACCTGTTCTCTAATATCGGAATTTCGGGCAGTTTTTGAGATAATCAAAATCTGCCAGCAGGGTTGGATTCACCGTCGTTTGTACCCGTTTGTACCATCTTTCTTTTCGTTTGTACCCGTTTGTACCATCTTTCTTTTCGTTTGTACCTCAAGGGGTTCGGAAATACAGAACTTTAAAAAACCTGGTACCTAATATCGGAATCTCGGGCATTTTTGGTGATAATCAAAATCTGCAAGCGGGGTTAGATACACCGTCGTTTGTACCCGTTTGTACCACCTTTCTTTTCGTTTGTACCTCAAGGGGTTCGGAAATACAGGACTTTAAAAAACCTGGTACCTAATATCGGAATCTCGGGCATTTTTGGTGATAATCAAAATCTGCAAGCAGGGTTAGATACACCGTCGTTTGTACCCGTTTGTACCATCTTTCTTTTCGTTTGTACCTCAAGGGGTTCGGAAATACAGAACTTTAAAAAACCTGGTACCTAATATCGGAATCTCGGGCATTTTTGGTGATAATCAAAATCTGCAAGCGGGGTTAGATTCACCGTCGTTTGTACCCGTTTGTACCACCTTTCTTTTCGCTTGTACCTCAAGGGGTTCAGAAATATAGGACTTTAAAAAACCTGGTACCTAATATCGGAATCTCGGGCATTTTTGGTGATAATCAAAATCTGCAAGCAGGGTTAGATACACCGTCGTTTGTACCCGTTTGTACCACCTTTCTTTTCGTTTGTACCTCAAGGGGTTCGGAAATACAGAACTTTAAAAAACCTGTTCTCTAATATCGGAATTTCGGGCAGTTTTTGAGATAATCAAAATCTGCCAGCAGGGTTGGATTCGCCATCGTTTGTACCCGTTTGTACCACCATTCTTTTCGTTTGTACCTCAAGGGGTTCGGAAATACAGGACTTTAAAAAACCTGGTAGCTAATATCGGAATCTCGGGCATTTTTTGAGATAATCAAAATCTGCCAGCAGGGTTGGATTCGCCGTCGTTTGTACCCGTTTGTACCAACTTTTTTTTCGTTTGTACCTCAAGGGCTTTGGAAATACAGGACATTAAAAAACCTGGTACCTAATATCGGAATCTCGGGCATTTTTGGTGATAATCAAAATCTGCAAGCAGGGTTAGATACACCGTCGTTTGTACCCGTTTGTACCAACTTTTTTTTCGTTTGTACCTCAAGGGGTTCGGAAATACAGGACTTTAAAAAACCTGTTCTCTAATATCGGAATCTCGGGCATTTTTTGAGATAATCAAAATCTGCCAGCAGGGTTGGATTCACCGTCGTTTGTACCCGTTTGTACCACCTTTCTTTTCGTTTGTACCTCAAGGGGTTCAGAAATATAGGACTTTAAAAAACCTGGTACCTAATATCGGAATCTCGGGCATTTTTGGTGATAATCAAAATCTGCAAGCGGGGTTAGATACACCGTCGTTTGTACCCGTTTGTACCACCTTTCTTTTCGTTTGTACCTCAAGGGGTTCGGAAATACAGAACTTTAAAAAACCTGTTCTCTAATATCGGAATTTCGGGCAGTTTTTGAGATAATCAAAATCTGCCAGCAGGGTTGGATTCGCCGTCGTTTGTACCCGTTTGTACCATCTTTCTTTTCGTTTGTACCTCAAGGGGTTCGGAAATACAGGACTTTAAAAAACCTGTTCTCTAATATCGGAATTTCGGGCAGTTTTTGAGATAATCAAAATCTGCCAGCAGGGTTGGATTCACCATCGTTTGTACCCGTTTGTACCAACTTTTTTTTCGTTTGTAACTCAAGGGGTTCGGAAATACAGGACTTTAAAAAACCTGTTCTCTAATATCGGAATTTCGGGCAGTTTTTGAGATAATCAAAATCTGCCAGCAGGGTTGGATTCGCCGTCGTTTGTACCCGTTTGTACCAACTTTTTTTTCGTTTGTACCTCAAGGGGTTCGGAAATACAGGACTTTAAAAAACCTGTTCTCTAATATCGGAATTTCGGGCAGTTTTTGAGATAATCAAAATCTGCCAGCAGGGTTGGATTCGCCGTCGTTTGTACCCGTTTGTACCATCTTTCTTTTCGTTTGTACCTCAAGGGGTTCGGAAATACAGGACTTTAAAAAACCTGTTCCCTAATATCGGAATTTCGGGCAGTTTTTGAGATAATCAAAATCTGCCAGCAGGGTTGGATTCACCATCGTTTGTACCCGTTTGTACCAACTTTTTTTTCGTTTGTACCTCAAGGGGTTCGGAAATACAGGACTTTAAAAAACCTGTTCTCTAATATCGGAATTTCGGGCAGTTTTTGAGATAATCAAAATCTGCCAGCAGGGTTGGATTCGCCGTCGTTTGTACCCGTTTGTACCAACTTTTTTTTCGTTTGTACCTCAAGGGGTTCGGAAATACAGGACTTTAAAAAACCTGTTCTCTAATATCGGAATTTCGGGCAGTTTTTGAGATAATCAAAATCTGCCAGCAGGGTTGGATTCGCCGTCGTTTGTACCCGTTTGTACCATCTTTCTTTTCGTTTGTACCTCAAGGGGTTCGGAAATACAGGACTTTAAAAAACCTGTTCTCTTATATCGGAATTTCGGGCAGTTTTTGAGATAATCAAAATCTGCCAGCAGGGTTGGATTCACCATCGTTTGTACCCGTTTGTACCAACTTTTTTTTCGTTTGTACCTCAAGGGGTTCGGAAATACAGGACTTTAAAAAACCTGTTCTCTAATATCGGAATTTCGGGCAGTTTTTGAGATAATCAAAATCTGCCAGCAGGGTTGGATTCGCCGTCGTTTGTACCCGTTGTACCAACTTTTTTTTCGTTTGTACCTCAAGGGGTTCGGAAATACAAGACTTTAAAAAACCTGTTCTCTAATATCGGAATTTCGGGCAGTTTTTGAGATAATCAAAATCTGCCAGCAGGGTTGGATTCGCCGTCGTTTGTACCCGTTTGTACCATCTTTCTTTTCGTTTGTACCTCAAGGGGTTCGGAAATACAGGACTTTAAAAAACCTGTTCTCTAATATCGGAATTTCGGGCAGTTTTTGAGATAATCAAAATCTGCCAGCAGGGTTGGATTCACCATCGTTTGTACCCGTTTGTACCAACTTTTTTTTCGTTTGTACCTCAAGGGGTTCGGAAATACAGGACTTTAAAAAACCTGTTCTCTAATATCGGAATTTCGGGCAGTTTTTGAGATAATCAAAATCTGCCAGCAGGGTTGGATTCGCCGTCGTTTGTACCCGTTTGTACCAACTTTTTTTTCGTTTGTACCTCAAGGGGTTCGGAAATACAGGACTTTAAAAAACCTGTTCTCTAATATCGGAATTTCGGGCAGTTTTTGAGATAATCAAAATCTGCCAGCAGGGTTGGATTCGCCGTCGTTTGTACCCGTTTGTACCATCTTTCTTTTCGTTTGTACCTCAAGGGGTTCGGAAATACAGGACTTTAAAAAACCTGTTCCCTAATATCGGAATTTCGGGCAGTTTTTGAGATAATCAAAATCTGCCAGCAGGGTTGGATTCACCATCGTTTGTACCCGTTTGTACCAACTTTTTTTTCGTTTGTACCTCAAGGGGTTCGGAAATACAGGACTTTAAAAAACCTGTTCTCTAATATCGGAATTTCGGGCAGTTTTTGAGATAATCAAAATCTGCCAGCAGGGTTGGATTCGCCGTCGTTTGTACCCGTTTGTACCAACTTTTTTTTCGTTTGTACCTCAAGGGGTTCGGAAATACAGGACTTTAAAAAACCTGTTCTCTAATATCGGAATTTCGGGCAGTTTTTGAGATAATCAAAATCTGCCAGCAGGGTTGGATTCGCCGTCGTTTGTACCCGTTTGTACCATCTTTCTTTTCGTTTGTACCTCAAGGGGTTCGGAAATACAGGACTTTAAAAAACCTGTTCTCTAATATCGGAATTTAGGGCAGTTTTTGAGATAATCAAAATCTGCCAGCAGGGTTGGATTCACCATCGTTTGTACCCGTTTGTACCAACTTTTTTTTCGTTTGTACCTCAAGGGGTTCGGAAATACAGGACTTTAAAAAACCTGTTCTCTAATATCGGAATTTCGGGCAGTTTTTGAGATAATCAAAATCTGCCAGCAGGGTTGGATTCGCCGTCGTTTGTACCCGTTGTACCAACTTTTTTTTCGTTTGTACCTCAAGGGGTTCGGAAATACAGGACTTTAAAAAACCTGTTCTCTAATATCGGAATTTCGGGCAGTTTTTGAGATAATCAAAATCTGCCAGCAGGGTTGGATTCGCCGTCGTTTGTACCCGTTTGTACCAACTTTTTTTTCGTTTGTACCTCAAGGGGTTCGGAAATACAGAACTTTAAAAAACCTGGTACCTAATATCGGAATCTCGGGCATTTTTGTTGATAATCAAATTCTGCAAGCGGGGTTAGATACACCGTCGTTTGTACCCGTTTGTACCATCTTTCTTTTCGTTTGTACCTCAAGGGGTTCGGAAATACAGGACTTTAAAAAACCTGGTAGCTAATATCGGAATCTCGGGCATTTTTTGAGATAATCAAAATCTGCCAGCAGGGTTGGATTCACCGTCGTTTGTACCCGTTTGTACCACCTTTCTTTTCGTTTGTACCTCAAGGGGATCGGAAATACAGGACATTAAAAAACCTGGTACCTAATATCGGAATCTCGGGAATTTTTGGTGATACTCAAAATCTGCAAGCAGGGTTAGATACACCTTCGTTTGTACCCGTTTGTACCATCTTTCTTTTCGTTTGTACCTTAAGGGGTTCGGAAATACAGAACTTTAAAAAACCTGGTACCTAATATCGGAATCTCGGGCATTTTTGGTGATAATCAAAATCTGCAAGCGGGGTTAGATACACCGTCGTTTGTACCCGTTTGTACCATCTTTCTTTTCGTTTTTACCTCAAGGGGTTCGGAAATACAGGACTTTAAAAAACCTGGTACCTAATATCGGAATCTCGGGCATTTTTTGAGATAATCAAAATCTGCCAGCAGGGTTGGATTCACCGTCGTTTGTACCCGTTTGTACCACCTTTCTTTTCGTTTGTACCTCAAGGGGTTCGGAAATACAGGACTTTAAAAAACCTGGTACCTAATATCTGAATCTCGGGCATTTTTTGAGATAATCAAAATCTGCCAGCAGGGTTGGATTCACCGTCGTTTGTACCCGTTTGTACCACCTTTCTTTTCGTTTGTACCTCAAGGGGTTTGGAAATACAGGACTTTAAAAAACCTGGTACCTAATATCGGAATCTCGGGCATTTTTGGTGATAATCAAAATCTGCAAGCAGGGTTAGATACACCGTCGTTTGTACCCGTTTGTACCATCTTTCTTTTCGTTTGTACCTCAAGGGGTTCGGAAATACAGGACTTTAAAAAACCTGGTACCTAATATCTGAATCTCGGGCATTTTTTGAGATAATCAAAATCTGCCAGCAGGGTTGGATTCACCGTCGTTTGTACCCGTTTGTACCACCTTTCTTTTCGTTTGTACCTCAAGGGGTTTGGAAATACAGGACTTTAAAAAACCTGGTACCTAATATCGGAATCTCGGGCATTTTTGGTGATAATCAAAATCTGCAAGCAGGGTTAGATACACCGTCGTTTGTACCCGTTTGTACCATCTTTCTTTTCGTTTGTACCTCAAGGGGTTCGGAAATACAGAACTTTAAAAAACCTGGTACCTAATATCTGAATCTCGGGCATTTTTTGAGATAATCAAAATCTGCCAGCAGGGTTGGATTCACCGTCGTTTGTACCCGTTTGTACCATCTTTCTTTTCGTTTGTACCTCAAGGGGTTCGGAAATACAGAACTTTAAAAAACCTGGTACCTAATATCGGAATCTCGGGCATTTTTGTTGATAATCAAATTCTGCAAGCGGGGTTAGATACACCGTCGTTTGTACCTGTTTGTACCATCTTTCTTTTCGTTTGTACCTCAAGGGGTTCGGAAATACAGGACTTTAAAAAACCTGGTAGCTAATATCGGAATCTCGGGCATTTTTTGAGATAATCAAAATCTGCCAGCAGGGTTGGATTCACCGTCGTTTGTACCCGTTTGTACCACCTTTCTTTTCGTTTGTACCTCAAGGGGTTCGGAAATACAGGACTTTAAAAAACCTGGTACCTAATATCGGAATCTCGGGCATTTTTTGAGATAATCAAAATCTGCCAGCAGGGTTGGATTCACCGTCGTTTGTACCCGTTTGTACCACCTTTCTTTTCGTTTGTACCTCAAGGGGTTCGGAAATACAGGACTTTAAAAAACCTGGTACCTAATATCGGAATCTCGGGCATTTTTGGTGATACTCAAAATCTGTAAGCAGGGTTAGATACACCGTCGTTTGTACCCGTTTGTACCATCTTTCTTTTCGTTTGTACCTCAAGGGGTTCGGAAATACAGGACTTTAAAAAACCTGGTACCTAATATCGGAATCTCGGGCATTTTTTGAGATAATCAAAATCTGCCAGCAGGGTTGGATTCACCGTCGTTTGTACCCGTTTGTACCATCTTTCTTTTCGTTTGTACCTCAAGGGGTTCGGAAATACAGAACTTTAAAAAACCTGGTACCTAATATCGGAATCTCGGGCATTTTTGGTGATAATCAAAATCTGCAAGCAGGGTTAAATACACCGTCGTTTGTACCCGTTTGTACCATCTTTCTTTTCGTTTGTACCTCAAGGGGTTCGGAAATACAGGACTTTAAAAAACCTGGTACCTAATATCGGAATCTCGGGCATTTTTGGTGATAATCAAAATCTGCAAGCGGGGTTAGATACACCGCCGTTTGTACCTGTTTGTACCATCTTTCTTTTCGTTTGTACCTCAAGGGGTTCGGAAATACAGAACTTTAAAAAACCTGGTACCTAATATCGGAATCTCGGGCAAATTTTGTTGATAATCAAAATCTGCCAGCAGGGTTGGATTCACCGTCGTTTGTACCCGTTTGTACCACCTTTCTTTTCGTTTGTACCTCAAGGGGTTCGGAAATACAGGACTTTAAAAAACCTGGTTCCTTATATCGGAAACTCGGGCATTTTTTGAGATAATCAAAATCTAAACGGGTACAAACGACGGTGGATCCAACCCTGCTGGCAGATTTTGATTATCTCAAAAAATGCCCGAGATTCCGATATTAGGGACTAGGTTTTTTAAAGTCCTGTATTTCCGAACCCCTTGAGGTACAAACGAAATGAAAGATGGTACAAGCAAGTACATACCCAGTACAAAAATATGCATTAATAAAAAAAAACAATATCTTCAAGTCGGGTTCCGAGCTTTTTTCAACCCCCCGTATCTCCGAAACCCTTGAGGTACAAACGAAAAAAAAGTTGGTACAAACAGGTACATACGGTGTACTAACATATGCAAAAATAAAAATAACGATATCTTCAAGTCGGGTTCTGAGCATTTGTCAACCCCTCGTATCTCCGAACCCCTTGAGGTACAAACGAAAAAAAAGTTGGTACAAACAGGTACATACGGAGTACTAACATATGCAAAAATAAAAATAACGATATCTTCAAGTCGGGTTCTGAGCATTTTTCAACCCCCCGTATCTCCGAACCCCTTGAGGTACAAACGAAAAAAAAGTTGGTACAAACAGGTACATACGGAGTACTAACATATGCAAAAATAAAAATAACGATATCTTCAAGTCGGGTTCTGAGCATTTTTCAACCCCCCGTATCTCCGAACCCCTTGAGGTACAAACGAAAAAAAAGTTGGTACAAACAGGTACATACGGAGTACAAACATATGCAAAAAAAAAAATTACAATATCTTCAAGTCGGGTTCCAGGTTCACACAGGTCTAAATACACGCAAAATAAGACGGCAAAGATTAATTTGACAACTTAAAATATGTTCTATCCTTTTTCAATCATGTTCGTAAGAAAGAGATGAGATGTGACTAAAATTAGTTTAGTGCGATTTACAACAGAATCGGCACCAGTGATTATTCAATTTAAAATTAAATTACTGAATATTGCTGAATTTATTAAATTCAGTTTATTTTGAGTTAGTATTTTATTTAAGGACACAATAACTATTACCACTGTAACTGAAATTATCTGTTATACTGGTATGTTTTGCATCTCTCTTAGTCAAATAGCTAACATAATCAATGGGTTACAGGAACCTGTAGAAAATGAAAGCAAGTTCATGTTTTTGGGACTTGTGTGATTGACCTATAAATGCTTGCATTAACTTGGTTCTTGTACCATATTGCTGTTATTTATAGAGTTGGCTTGATATTTAATTTTATGTTCTGTTTGTTATTTAACTAGTGTGATGGTAGAAGCATCTCTTTGAGCATGTCCAACACATTTGGAAAGGTAATTAACTATTTTTCTATTATAAATATATTGTATGTAGTATTGCAATGAAATTATTTTTAAATAAGTTCTGACTTATTTTAATATAAAACTGGGAATATAGTGATCGCAATGTGGACAAGTATCACATAGATTGTGTCAATTTAACCTTTATGTCACTATTACAATCACTAGTTGATGAAAATGAAGTCAATATTATATACAGGAAGTTTTTTTGGTCGGCGACGAGCGACCCAGGGGCTAGTACAAAACGTACATTTTCCAAAAATGGCCTTAATTCCATTAAATACTGTAAATACATTGAGAAATAATTTTTTTTTTTTTTTTTTTATGTTAAATTGGCTTGCATTTGACCTTCGACTGACCCCATGAGGAGTTATGACGAGGCCGAGGATGTAGCACGCTTACCCAGAAAAAGCCTATTCACTCTGGCCTTGAATAAATCTAGGTTATAGAACTATAGAAATTAGGAGGTTATTTGAACTAAAATTACCGCAACGTATGGTCACAAGGCACGTGCACAGACTAGAGCTAGGTGCAAGCCGCCCCACCCCTTTAATCCCTCGCACTCCCGTTGAATATTACTTGTACACGTTAACTTATTACATGATTTTCCAATTGATATAATTTAAATTTTTATTATTATAAAAAAATAAAGTAAGTATTTTTTTTATATTTTTTGTGACCAGTATCATTTGTATTATCGACCCTGAGTCGGTCGTCGCTGACCAAAACAACGACCTGTATATATAATTGGTAGGTAGCTTTAGCTTATTTATCCTACTAATATTATGAATATGTTAATTCGTATGTGTGTATTTGTTACCTTCAGCTCCATGCTCCATTACAGTATTTACAGCTGAATACATGTGGATTAAACTTGGCACATATATAGATTATACCCAGGAATAAAATATATGATACATTACATCTGGGGAAAACAAATGGGTGGTTATTCATTTTAAGCGCGAGTCACATTTATTTGATTAAAACTACAACTAGTCCAAACCATTTTCTCCATCGAAACACAAGACGCCGGGAGAATTTCCACCCATACGTTGTCAACATCTCGCGTACCCGGACACTTCCGGGGTCTGTGTTTCCCGACACCTATAACCTAGAACATCGGGATTGGATACAAGAAAAACAAACCATCTTACTAGTAATACACAAGAGTCTAATTCTACTTTATTTTATACTCTACTATCTGTCCCCCGCAGTTTCACCCGCGTTCCCGGGATAAAAGTAGTCTATGTCCTTCTCCATGCCATAGGCTATCTGCATGCCAAACTCATGATAATCCGTTAAGTAGTTGAGGCGTAACAAACAAACTCACCTTCGCATTTATAATTTTAGTTAGGATAACTGTCCCCCGCGGTTTTGCTCGCATTTCCGGGATAAAAAGTAGCCTATAATACTCTGGGATAATGTAGCTTCCTATTAGCGAAGGAATTTTTCGAATCAGAGTGGTATTTCCAGAGATATTAGCACGTTTAAACAAACAAATAAAAAAACTGTTCCGCTTTATTATATATTTTTTATACCACTAAGGTGGTAAACAAGCATACGGCCTGCCTGATGGTAAGCACTTACCGCAGCCTATGGATACTTGCAACACCAGGGGTATGACTCGCGCGTTGCCGACCCTAATTAAGTATAGATAGTAAAACAACAGTTAATAATAAATAGGTACCTATAATGTAATACTGAATTATTAACTCGCACTTAGGCGGTTTTTCACGTATATCATCTTTTCAGTCTTAGTCAAATTATTTTACTCTATCTAAACAAACTTTATAAACAGTTTTTTCATTAAACAGCAATAAATTTGGAAGCCCACGTCAAGTCGCTGCACATAACGCTTGCGTACCACTTCGACGTGAACGCATATGATCCTCTAAAGATGTTAGTCGAGGAACTGCAGCCGGTGGAACAGTCGAGCTGGGAGCTTCGCTTGTACTCGAGGGATCCGCGGTTTGTTAACCATCAGGTGAGTTGGTCAGAGGGGAATGCCACACATCAGTAACGTCAGCGATCAGTCAAGTCAATGGTAAGGGATGTGACTTGGTGTGTAAGTGATTGATGTGTGGGAAAGCACATTTAATCTACCAAAGTAGTTGCAGAAAAGTCCGATGTATTTTTAACCGACTTCAAAAAATAGGAGGAGGTTTGTTACTTCAGAACTCCGTCATTTATTAACCGATTTGGAAAATTCTTTTTTTGCTTGGAAGGGTTACACTTCCCGTTTGGTCCCATTGTCATCAGGCCAGGATTTGATTACTAAAAAGTAATCTGTGTGTACTTTCGAGTTGTTTTAAGTTTTTAGTATAATTAATGTGTGAAAATTTTCTAAAAATTATAGGTCAATCAAATGAAAATATTCTCACAAAGACGCTTAGAAAAAAGAAACGCAGTCATTTTATAATAAAAAAATATTTGTAGTTCAATGTCAACTCTATCTTTTATTGATTCAGATTTTTTACTTACGTCAATCGATCTTGTAGACCGAACACTGCTTTACAAGAAATAACATCCTGCTAAAAATATAGTTTCCGTTTATTTCGTAGGTGTATACAGTAACTCAAGGCTACGAGCCAAAGGCGAGCGACGAACTTGAACTGGTGCTCGGCGACTATATTTACATCGAGGAGAAGGAGTTTGAGAGCTCACCCGATGGCTGGGTGCATGGCACTTCTTGGCTCACAGGTTGGTAAAATGAATTACCTACACGATATCTGTTAGTATATGTAGTTATCTGATATTATTAGATGAATGTCGTTTATTTGTGGGGTAACACAAAAGTTGTAGGGAACAAAAGTAACAGAACAGTAGGTACTTGAATCGGTTCGTGCTATAAACATCGCGTAAAGTCGCGTGTCACCGGCAATTTTTCGACCTTAGCCCCACAACACTGTCGTGATCTAGAAGACACACGTCGTCTGACGGGATGATAGCTAAGATATCAAATGATAGAAACCATATTTCCACGTAGTATCTAGATGCATTTATAAATCAAATGCATTCATGCACGCTTATTTTAATAACCTCTATATCGTAAGAGGATATTCACACACGTTACCCTTAATTAGTAGGTAATAATGTTATATTTGGATATAATTAAATATGATGTAATTGGCGGGGTATTTATCAAGAATTCAAGATGGTAATAGCCGGTTTTGAGTTCGAGTCATACAAAATAGCAGTCTTAATAATTTATTTATTTACGTAAATATTTTAGCCTTGATTTACTAGCTGACGTTGTCCTATCCAAATATCAAAACTTTTTAAAGTACAAGTCCAGTCACGCATGTTCAAATTGTACCTACATGGCACCTACGATTAAGTTTATGTGAATTGGACTAATTTGCAGGTGTTATACAATATTGAACACTATTCGTTCTTGCTGAATATTATTCCTAAACAATCCGAGCACAAAATAAAACACGGGGAATCACTGCAAATCAGTACAGACAGATGGTATTGCCAGCTGTTACAACAAGCTACATTCATTTATAGAAACGGGATGCCCCGCGCTGTTTCGTCACAGAATAAGAAATAAAAAGTTCCAAGCTTATTTTAATCGGTCCGAATTGTAGGTGCGACATGAATATAAAATGATGTGACTCAAATATTTATAAGATTTATTATTATTTATTTCGAAATTTTGCCGCCTCCTAAATGTGCCGTAGCGTACGCCCGCCCGCCGTGCGCCGCTGATTCGGAATAATTTTTATATCACGCCGCAACTCTGATAGATCCGTAGGGAAGCAGTGCTGTAGCTACTATAAATATATTGTGTAAACTTCGATAGCGCGCTCGTGACTGCAGGCGTTTGCGCCCATACAAATTACTAGACTTATCAACTGTTTATAACACGACTTTCACTTATTCTACCTTTTCAACTCCGTGACTAATAATTATTATGTTCGTGAATTGTATTTGTCAGTCTCACAGTATTTTTCTATATCAAAGTTGATTTTATTCGATTGTTTAATCAGCAGCTAGTTTGTTCGAGCTATTGGCTATTTGTGTACAAAATTATCTTATCGCATGTCACGTGACCATGTTAACAATGACTTGTAAATCTTTTCGGTGTTTACGTATATTGAACTTGAAAATCGGCTTGAGCGGTGAGTGTTCACAATGTGTATTTCTAATAATTTAGATTTTATTTCGTATGTCTTATAATAATCCAAATGTGATTCTATGTCCGTATCAAAATAAACAAATGCGATAGGTAGGTATGGGCATAATTATGATAAAAATATACTAATAGTGTGTTCGAATTGGAGTGATGTCGAATTAACCGTTTCAAAATGGGCATATTTGTGTATGCGTTCGAATTGGGAAATTACGTCAAGTTTGCAACTTTGCTAGCTTAACTAATATGAAGTAGTAATATTATTATCTGTATTTGTGTAGGCGTGAGCGGCTACCTGCCCGGCGTATACACGCAGCGTACGGCTGAATCGGACGCGTGGACATTGCACCGGGCCATATCGCTCGGTAACAACGGTAAGATTAACATTTTGTCCGTTTTAAGTTAATATTTAAATATTTTATTTACACTTTAGTGATGGATGAACGCCAAAAGAACAATACACTCCTGGCCTTGGTACAGTCGAAGACATAAATATGTAGGTATACAGTCGGTGAAATTCAACAAGGCTTTCATCTCTTACTAGCTGTCTCGCGCGGTTTCACCCGCGTTCCCGTCATAAAAATTAGCCTATGTCAACCGCGGATAGTGTAGCTTCCCAACAGTGAAAGAATTTTTCAAATCGGTTCAGTAGATTCGGA
Source organism: Polyploca ridens (assembly GCA_951394255.1). Classification (NCBI taxonomy): domain Eukaryota; kingdom Metazoa; phylum Arthropoda; class Insecta; order Lepidoptera; family Drepanidae; genus Polyploca; species Polyploca ridens. The sequence continues at coordinate 8,741,298 of OX596262.1, forward strand.
GCCTATTCAATGCAAACAAATAAACAATCAAATCTTTCCTCTTTATAATATTAGTATAGATTGTATTGAATGAATTTATGGGACATTATGCAGGTAGAATATTTTAACATACCTACCATAATGATTTGTTTATTATTTCGTGGAGCCGGGTATAGGCTAGTATACAGGGTTATAGAAGGATTTACAGAAATATTATCTACATGTTCTTCGACCTTCACTTGACGCAATATGAGACGATTACGTTCCTGGCTCATTTTCTATTTCCGAGTGTAATATGGAAAGTTTCCAACTGACAAAAACTGCACGTGGTGATGCCTAATTAACGTCGTCATATGTATGTGTTTGCAAGTATTAAATCATCTTCGCCCGCGAAAGGGTCGTATTCAAACAACAATAACTTTTAAAATATATGACTCAGAGCCATTTTGATGTCATTTTACAGATTTACAATCTCATTGCCAAATAAAAAAATGGTAGGTAAATTAAGGGCCTAGTATTTGTGAGTTATGATTACTTTTATTTAACATATATATAAGTTAATGACTTACTGTTAGGTGATGATAACTGCCTTTCAAATGAACCATTTTTTTTAGAGGCAATGTGATCTTTCTGCTCAGCTATGTAAAATAAATAAATAAGCGGCCATACCAAGAGGAAAATTTTGTTGTATTACACGCCATTAAAATATCGCTAGTCCGGGACCAAACACAATGTATAATCATGCCATGTCTGTATATAAAATTAATCTGAAGCCACGTTTGTAAAGTTTGCTGAACAGAATAAACAGAGACGCGTGGCGTGGAGTTTGTAAACAACCGATCGCACACGTCGCCTAGCAACGGTTATTTGGCAAGGCAGCTATATCACAGACTTCGGAGGGCTCGCTTTTGTTTTTTAACCGACGATAAAACGGAGGATTCTTTCTTTATTGGATAGGGTATACCTCGAGGTTGGTCCCATATAAATTTGGGTGCAAAAACTTACCCTAAGGGTGGGAAAATAGGGGTGATTTAGTGTTCACCTTCAGATTTTAATGCTGAATTGTATATTACATCAAAATAAATAAAAAAATTGTAGTAATTAGTAGATTATAGCCACAAAAAATTATAAAATAAAAACATTATAACAAAAAAATTAAACCACTGAAAAAACTGAAAAGCAAAAAATAATTTTGAATATACTTAACTTGAATTTTATAAGGTTTTGCAGTCGGGGATAAATAAATATTACAAAAAAATACATACCTACGTCGGTTATTGGTTTATCCCCGACTGCAAAACCGACTTGTGGTTTTTTCAGTGGTTTAATTTTTTTGTTAAAAGGTTTTTATCATTATCAACTTTACGTTACACTGTAACTGTTACGTACGACGTGATAGAGTAACAAACATACACACAAATCACATCTATACATATGCTACCGGCCAAACCCGATTTTAGGCTAAACTAGTTTGGCCTAGGCTCAACTAGTTCTTCCTATACGCGATAGGATAAACCGGTATAGACTAGGCCAAACTGGTACATCCTAAGCCCGGTAGGAGAATCTAGTTTAGTCTAGGATGAACTAGTTTATCCTACCACACTTCAGGATAAATTGGTATGGCCTAGTCTGAATTCGTAGTCGACAATGATTGAGCGAGAATACCGATTCCAGAAGTAGACAAAGGAAGATCACCTCATCTCAGAAACATAATCGGAGTTATTCTTCAGAGAAATAATAAGGGCTTTTACATAGTTGGCACCAAATATGGCGTTCTGCAGAAATTATATTGCAGGTATTCTTTCTCTTACACACCTACTTAATTTTTTTTATTCTATTGAGTCTTTTTTTAGATATTTATGTTAGGTATTTGTCGATCTTTCTGTACAACAAACAGCAAGTAGCTAGTTAACTAGCAAGAAAAAATGGTGCTCTGCAACACTGAGTGCCATCAGAGTACACCTTGCAAAAATAAGTATAATTGTCTCTGGCAAATTCAATGAATAAATGAATCATGGTTATTCGTTTCTTTTAATACTAGACATTTTAATTATTTTACTTAAAAGTTTTCTTTACCTATTTTCCCTGCACGTATTGAATAGGTGATAGGTACCAATTTATCCTGAAATGTGGTAGGATAAACTAGTTCAGCCTAGGCTAAACTAGATTCTACCGGGCTTAGGATGTACCAGTTTGGCCTAGTCTATACCGGTTTATCCTATCGTGTATAGGATGAACTAGTTTAGCCTAGGCTGAACTAGTATAGCCTAAAATCGGGTTTGGCCGGTAACACATACATATAATAAAATCGTAAGGAAGCTAAAACTGGACATTCAATATTTTTTGTCAAAATTATGTGGTATGTTTTATCCTCCTGACTATTATAAATGCGAAAGTGAGTTTGTTTGTTTGTTACGCCTCAACTACTCAACGGATCATCATGAAAATTGGCATGCAGATAGCCTATGGTATGGAGAAGGACATAGGCTACTTTTTATCCCGGGAACGCGGGTGAAACCGCGGGGGACAGCTAGTATACTTATACATAATACGGACCCCAAAACAGCAGCTCTTAAAGCAATTTTTGATCGTATGTTTGTTTGTTCAAGCATCACTCAATAACTACTTGACCGATCGCGATTAAATTTAGCATGCAGATAGCCTACGGTATGGAGAAATACATAGGCTACTTTTTATGCCGGGAACGCAGGTGAAACAGCGTGGAATAACTAGTAGGATATCCGCTTACTTACTTGATATAATAAGCTTTTTACGACTGTCTTAATTGCGATCGTTGGATGAATCTTTACAGATTCAGCTTCTCTTTTTTGTATGATGTTATCCTTAATGAATAGCTTGGTCTACACCAGTTTAACCTGATATAAAAAAACTACCAGTTAAACAACTGTTCTTCTGTATTTTCCCATATCCCCCCACCATTCGCAATACTCGAGAATAAAAATGAACCATGCATACATAAACCTGAATACCGTATTATGTGAACTGATGGGTCGAAGTCGTCTCTTCCATTGTTATCGTGTCCGTTATTTTTGTTATAAATAAACATTGAAGATATTGTTATGAATGATATTTGATAGTTTATACGGATTCAATCGATTTCCCATCGGGTATTGAACAATACCATAATGAAGTGTCAATTGTTGTTTGTTGTATTTTTGAGTTGTGGTATCTTAGGATCTGAGAGCAAGTCCGAGTCGGATTCTAACACTGATGGTGAGATGGCCACGAGTTACCCGCACGAGGACGCGTCACAGCTAGGATTTGAGAAATCTGAAGAGATCTACAGAGACTGGGATAAATATTGGAAGGCGATACAACTCGATAAGTCGGCCAGCATTTTGACTATCACACAAGGTGAGTTTCTTTGTGTTAATTTTACTATCTTGAAACTTTTAGATAGATAAATAGATAGATAGATAGATAACGCTTTATTGTTACACCACATGAAAAAAATAAAAATACAAGAACTTAAAAAATAAAGTGTTACAATGGGCGGCCTTATCACTAAAAGTGATCTCTACTAGGCAACCTTAACCTTTTTAGGTTCAGCTTAAAGGGTTTGATTGACGATATTTTTACGAGGCGTGAGTGATACACCTAATTTTGCAAGCTTATATGTATAGGCTACGGAAACCGCTTACAATCAGACGAGCCGTATGCTTGAATGTTACCTACTACTTCAGTGTCTCTTTGTGACTTGCATTTTGGGAAGTGGAGGTCTACCACTAACTACTGCCTGAACTTAATTTGTATGTCTTTTTTTTATAAAAAATATCTGATCTCGAAAAGTATATAATTTCGTTAATAATTTTCAGGTACTCCAATAGATTGGAAAACTTATACGATGCAAGGCAATGGAGATGCAGATTCAGATGTAAGTTTAAAAAATATTTTGGTTCAAGATGAATTTGATTATTAAATTGTGTTATTGACACTATTATTTAAAGAAAGTGCAAGAATTCCACAAAAAAAATTACAGTGTTTTTAGTGTCCTGCAGTGTTGACATTATAATGGGCGAATAATTTAAATGTTCTACAATAACATATTAACCTTAGAAAATATATATGTCTAGAAAGAGTATCCCCATACTACATGACTTTTAAAAAGTGGCCAACTTTGCTACATCTTATCCTCGCGTTACGTCATTCTGCTTGTCATAGTGACGTTTATACCAGTTACCAGTTCTTGAAAAAAATCCAAGAAAATGGGGAAAAATATATTACGGTGTCGATATCTTTTTAAACTCCGAAAATAAAAGTGGAATCGGGATAATACATGATAATAAGAATAAGATTAATGGCGCCGATATAAATTAATACTTATTATTTTTACTTTGCTGTCAACGAACAGTAATTATTTGCGTTGACGTTTCAAATCAATTTATAGGCCTGTGTTTGACTGTAATCTCACCATGGTAAGTGATGATGCGGCCGAAGGTGGTAAGCACACAAAGCCTAGAAGGAACTGGCTCTCAAGTGCAGCTATCGGAACACACCGAAAGGTGCTTGGCGACAGATTTTCAACTTGAGGGTGGTAGCCAGCCAGGCGGGTACTACAAAGTACCCTACCACCGTGCTATGGTTTCCTCACGATGTTTTCCTTCACCGAAAGCTCAAGCTCATTGTAGGATTCGAACCCGGGACCTTCATCTCGGTATCCGACGTCACTACCACTGAGCTATCATCGCCATTAAGTCAAATCAAGTCACATCGAGTCAAATCGAGTCAAATCAAGTCAAATCGAGTCAAACCGAGTCCAATCGAGTCAAACAGGGTCAAACCGAGTCAAATCGAGTCAAACCAAGTCAAATCAAGCAAATCTACTCAAATCCAGTCAAATATAGTCAAATCGAGTCAAACCGAGTGAAATCGAGTCAATAAGTCAAATCGAGTCAAATCCAGTCAAATTGAGTCAACCCGAGTCAAATCGAGTTAATCCGAGTCAAACCAAGTCAAATCAAGCAAATCCAGTCAAACCGAGTGAAATCAAGTGAAATTGAGTCAAAACAAGCAAATCGAGTTAAATCAAGTCAAACATTTTGGCTAGTTCCAGAGATCTTCACTACGGCTTCTCCGAATGATATCTATCCATTGGCTTCTTAAAATTGGATCAATTGGTATTCTGTAAAAAAAGTCTTATTATTTAAGTCAGTTATTACAAAATTAAAAAAAGGTTATTCGACACGCGTGTATGTAATATTATTGGAATTGCAACATATTCACAATTTAAAATAGTATCCGCCATATTGAACTATTTAGTTATTGGTCCGATTGCTCTCAAAATTGATATTTGAGAGGCCCTTGGACCATATAACATAAATTTTTACTAAAAATTGAAAAAAAATTGCCGCCATATTGAACTATTTAGTTACTGGTCCGATTGCTCTCAAAATTTATATTTATGAGACCCTTGGACCATATAACGTGAATCCATGCTAAAAATTAAAAAAGTGTCCGCCATATTGAACTATTTACTTACTGGTCCGATTGCTCTCAAAATTGATATTTGGGAGACTCTTGCACCATATAACATAAATCTTTGCTCAAAATTGAAAAAAAGTGTCCGCCGTATTGAACTATTTAGTTACTGGTCCGATTGCTCTCAAAATTGATATTTGAGAGAACCTTGGACCATATAACATACATTTTTACTCAAAATTGAAAAAAGTGGCCGACGTATTGAACTATTTAGTTACTGGTCCGATTGCTCTCAAAATTGATATTTGAGTCTCTCAAATATGAATTTTGAAAGCAATCGGACCAATAACTAAATAGTTCCAAATGGCGGACACTTTTTTCAATTTTGAGCAAAGATTTATGTTATATGGTCCAAAACTGTCCCAAATATCAATTTTGAGAGCAATCGGACCATTAAATAAATAGTTCAAAATGGCGGCCACATTTTTTAATTTTTAGCATAGGTTCTCGTTATATGGTCCAAGGGTCTCTCAAATATAAATTTTGAGAGCAATCGGATCAGTAACTAAATAGTTCAATATGGCGACCATTTTTTTCAATTTTGAGTAAAAATTTATGTTATATGGTCCAAGGGTCTCTCAAATCTCAATTTTGAGAGCAATCGGACCAATAACTAAATAGTTCAATATGGCGGACACTATTTTAAATTGTGAATATTTTGCAATTCCAATAATATTACATACACGCGTGTCGAATAACCTTATTTTTTTAATTTAGTAATATCCGATTTAAATAAAAATGTAATAAACAAAATGTGCATGGTACGCACATATACAAGTTTACATCGTACGCCTATGCAACGCGGCACTACGTAGTTCAAATGATTTTAAACAGATGGCTGTACAGTTTACTTGTATGAAGAAGTATTTTACAAAATGTTCCGGTGACCGCATCCATGGTTATATACATCACTGACTATGATGGAAAAACCGAAAACGACAAACACGTCAACTTAAAAAAAATAGGTCCGCCATCTTGAAATTCAAAATGATATTCGTAATTAGCTCGAGGAAAATCTTAAATTAATACCCATTTTGATTTTTTCATTACTGAAGCGACTACTTATCTTACATGACATAATCGTCATTAGTATTTAAAAAAAAAACATTCGACTTTCCACTCAAAAATTCGACTTGTCCACCGTCGCTTTTGATTTATATCAGTATCTACATACTCGTTATTTAACTATTGACTGATATTACCATGGGAGTTTTGAGTTCATAAACTGGCAGCACAGGCAACACATAAAAAATGGCGCTTACTCAAAATATTTATTTTCGAAACATTTCAATGGCTTATATTGCAGAAACTAATAGGAAATATTGTTACTTACCGATGATAGGTGAGTTTTTTCGTTGGTCTAGATCGACCCATGTAGTTTTTATACACTTTTATCACACAAAACGACATTTTGAAACAATACAATTTTGGTGAATTTGGTTGTGTCCCAGTGACGTCTCGACTGACACTGAAGACGGGAAAATGATTAAGCCCCTAACAGTTAGGGGCTTATTTTATCGACGCGTAAACAGCTTCGTAGCTCCGTCTGGATATATCATTAGTCAAAGATATTAACATGGAATTAGTTATTTTAACTCCCGTGTTTTAAAAATATTTTAAAACCTCTTGATTATTCCTTAGGGTCAGCTTACACCGAGACGCGAAATGAATATCTTTTATGACATAAATTGCAGCTTATTTTCAATAATTTCTTTACACAAGCAGACAAAAATATCTCGACGTCAAAGATTTTCATAGGGCATCGTGCCTCTACCCAGATGGATAATTCGCCTTACTAAAGCATGACATTTAATATCACTCCGCTTGAGGGTCTCCTGAGCAAATCGCTCTCAGTTCGTACTGCACACGGCTGTCACTGCGTCATACTAGCTGTACTGATTTTAAATAAAAAATGCCGACTTGCGTATTGAAATTCAGTCACAACACTTATAAAAACCAAGGAAAAACTAAAAAACTAACCTTCCATGTGTTAGTATTGCGATTTCGTCACTTTTAATTACGTAAACTTATTTTAGAAATATACGTTTGGGGGCGCCAGTTTTTATTTTTTAAATCTTTTCCGGCCATGTTTTATGGAAGGTTGCCACAACATGAAAATTAATTTCCCATATTTTATTAAAAGATGATGTCGAGTACCTACTGATTAATTTTGCTCTAATGAAAAGTTTCTTATGCTCAAAATACCCGTCAAACTGTTGATAATTCGAACCTCACGATTTGACAGGTATTTTGACCATAGAGGTATCATGAGAAAACTCTTCATTAAATATTATCTGCACAACCAGATTTAATAAATAAAATTAATTTTATTGGATATATAGTACAAGAGCTAACACAGATTATAAATATATTTATCATCTATTTTAGACTCAAAATGGTTTTTATTAGTTAAAGAGAAAATATGTTGTAGCCATTCTGAATGTAATTAGACAACTAATTTCTTTTAAAAAAATTAGTATTCAAAATTTATTTAAGGTGGACATTTTATAAATATTTTAGCGTTTGAATTCATCTCAGATAGCCTAATAATTTTAGAGTTCAGTACGGATATTTATACTTATCAAAGAGTAATACAAAAGCTACATAATAATGATAACATTAGTATGCATTAGTCGCACATAGTTATTCGTTTATGTACTGTTGTCTGTTATAGATACATAATTTTAGTTTTCATAAAGATTCTATACTCGCCGAACTGAAGTTATATTTGGTCGGCACATTTTAGTAAGAGACAAATATTTGACAATAGTTTTGGACTTTTTGCGCGTCGTGTGCGTTACTGCTTAGAATGCGACGTTTTCTTTCCATAGGGTTTTATAGAGTTTGGTTGAAAATAACTGCCAAACTGTTGATAATTCGAACTAATTTGAATCTTAATTACACGATTTGACAGGTGTTTTCAATCAACTCTATAAGACTCTATGGAAAGAAAACGTCTCATTGTTTAGGATATATTTTCACTGACTAAACAATTCGGCACAGATAGTATGTCGTCTGCGCTACACCTAAGGGTTATCACAAACATCTGAGCAATTGAGGAAACATACCTTTTTCCTTTCCCAGAATATTCAAATGTATGTACATTTGAATATTCTTTATTTGCAGCAGTATCTACAATACCTCTATTTAACAATGAGTATTTCATTTTGGGCGTGACGTAAAAAGAAAAAAAAAACAAATCACAACAGAAGAAACAAAAAGCGTGTCTTTTGTTTGGAATACATTTACTACTACGATGTAATGTTTTATTGTTCCGTTTTGACTACTGTACTGTTTTGGCTGTAGCCACGGTTTCCCCAACATGGAAACATTTGAATTATCTGTTAGTCTGTGACACCGGTATAATTCAGCAACTACTACCTAACCTTATCGCAAATCAAAAAACACAAAAAATGTTTTACTTTCTTTACGAAAGGGGCCGAAATGGGAAACCAAATTGTCGAAATAGGGCAACAAGATCAAATGGGATATCATATGAAACATATCATTTGTACATTCCACGAAAAAGGTTTTTATTTTCTTATATGTTTATGTACTGTCATACTCATTCATACATAATGAATGAATGTAGGAGACATTTAAAAAAAAAATCCTATTCCAAAGTTCCCTTCGATGATATTTTCACCCAGAGCACGTAGTAGGATGATAAATACGAAAGTTAATGTGGTTGTTCAATAATGGCTGAACAGATTTCGATGAAAATTAACACAACTTTATTTTATCTCAGCAAATCTATAATGATCATTCGGGAATGCCAGAAAGACTATTAACATGTAGCTATTTTTAAAAATATACAATGAACATTTTTATAAAAATAAAAATGAGATTTTTGAATTTGTTTTATTGCCTATCCGAAATTGAGGATATTTTTTTATTCGAATTGTATTTAGTGAAGAAAAATAAACTAATTGCTTTTTTTCACGTTTGAATGATGAAATGTTGACAATTATTTGATCAGCATTTTAGGCGAGATTCGGATACTAGCTTCTCTGCAATAAATGAGTTTAAAATGTATGGCAAACGATTACGGTGTTCACCTCAATTGCTCAGATGTTTATGATCATTGTAGGGACTCATAGCTTTATCCCGACAATATAAATAAAGCGTTCGCCATATGCGCGGCGCTCAGTCGACACACACAGTCACTACACGCAGTCGCCATAGAGTACCGTTCCCACTCTCATCCCATTCCCAACCGTTGGTTGCCTTTTGATAACGACACGTGTCTTGTTATTATTGTTTTACACTCCTATATAAAATTATATTCGTAATAAATATATATTGCGTAATAAAATTATATTCGCAAGTTGGAGTTTTGTTGACGCTGCCCACACAGTAACCTAAACAATAGGATTGGCTACATAAGAGTCCTAAATTAGGATTAGCCATACGAAGAATCCTAAAATCATCCTGACTGCTAAGATACATTTGAGCGTCAGATACGTCTATCGTCGTGATATCTTTGTTTGATCGTGTGTTAAGTTATTATTGAAAATCAGCTGCTTGGATATATGACAAAATAGATGTTCAGATATTATTGGTCAATTGTACTGTGTAAATTTTATTGAAAATTAATAATGCTCAGAGACACAGATTTGAACACATTGTCTGTTGTGATATATCTGATGGCGACTGTACTTTTTTGTTTACTAAATAAAGTTCTAGTTCTCGGTGTGAACTGACCCTTACTGTGAGCAATTTATCAAATTCCCTCAAATAACATTACCAATAATAGTCTAATATGTTCAGAAGAAAATGGCGAAGAGGCAGAACCGCCGGTGGATATTCAGCATGAGACATGGCGAGCGGGTGGACCTCACGTACGGGCAGTGGGTGCAGCATTGCTTCGACAACGACACTTATGTGCGGAAAGATCTCAACATGCCCTTGAAATTGGGTGAACGGTGAATTAGTATTCTTTTTATGGTTAAACATAGACAAAGGGTGTACTTCTGAGTAGATCAAATGAATCGAAATGTTCTGAATGATCCGAAGGTAGTAAACATTTAAAGGGTAGAAAGGAACTGGCTCTTATGTGCAGCTGCTGTAATACATATAACTTGACAGACATTGGCCCTGATTCTGTTGTTTACAACTAAAATAATTTTAATCTCACTATGTCTCTTTCTAACAAACAACATAAGAAAAGGATGTAAGAAATTTAGTCCTGTCAAATTAGTTCAATGCTCGTTTTCAATATAAATTTAGTCGCCATCTATCGCGGTTACACCTAAATACACGCAAAATAAGACGGCAAAGATTAATTTGACAGTTTTAAATATATTATATCCTTTTTCAATAATGTTCGTAAGAAAGAGATGAGACTAAAATTAGTTTAGTGCGATTTACCACAGAATCGACAAATAGCTTTCTTCAAAACTCACTATTGTTGTTGTTGTAGGATGGGTGGTAAAGAATCGTACGCTAAAGACACCCCGTTGACGCGTGTGGGCCGACTTCAGGCGCAGTTAGTGGGCGAAGGGCTGCGCTTGGCCGGCGTCGACGTGCGCCATGTGTACGCCTCATCGGCGCTCAGGTGCGTCGAAACGGCGCACGCGTTTCTAGAAGGTACGTTTTTTATACGATGAAGTCGGTAAACAAACATACGGCCCGCCTGATGGTAAGCGGTTACCGTAGCCATATGGACGCTTGCAACACACGAGGCATCACTCACGTGTTACCAACCTATCCCCCCTCCCACACGAGCTCTAGTGACCTTACACACGCGCAGGAACACAACGTAAAGTTTTTGGCTGCGTTATTCTGTAAGGCACTTCCCCAGTCGAACTGCTCTTTGAATTTATAAACAGTATGCTCTACCTCTCTTAAAAGGTAACGTGTCTCTATAATCTTCGCTTATGTAGAGACGAATGCAGTCTCTCAAAATTTTAAATAGGCCTTAAACTTGTGTCAAATATTAATTTGATACTCGCATCCAGGCCCACGGGCAGAGGGGGTGATATGGGTGTAAAATAACCCCCCGAAATCGTCGAATAATGACAGATGACTGTACATTTAGATACCTAAGCATAATACATATGTGTGGTATTTATAGGTATACACCCATACCTAAATTATTATATATCTACCTGCTCGCGTCGCTCACTTGTGTTACGTGCTTTGAACAAAAATTACGTTACTGATGTTTTAATTTTTTTAGATTAAGTTTGTATGCTTGCAGATACTGAATTAACAATTGCTGTGTACATACCATCAGCTTTAATAAATCCCCATTGTTTTCAGGTCTACAAACAGATCCATCTGTGAAAATCAAAGTTGAACCAGGTCTCTTTGAGTACAAGATGTGGCATGCGGCCAGGGGGATATCATTCATGACTCCGATAGAGCTACATAAATCAGGATTGAATGTAGACTTAGCGTGAGTTTGCCTCTATTGTTACCACCGAACAATCAATCCAAAGAAGCGCAATGACGTTCTTTATGTTTGAAATCTATTCCGCCATTTCCCCACCACCGACGATGCGCTCTGATTGGCTAACAGTCGGTTGCACAAAGATCACCATTAAAGCTTCATTACGTAATGAGATATTAACGCTAATGAATCCGTCAGTTTAAAGATGTTGCACAAAACCACTTTAGGCATAATTAAAGGTTCATTAGCTAAAGACGTCAAAAAGTATGTTCTCAGTTACAAATCGCAATGAAATGGCAACATTGAACGAATGGAATGAATGATTTCTCTACATTGATAATTCTGACCATTGATTATGTAAATGTATAGATTATTTGAATGTATCTAAGGATTAAAGGCGGTGAAAAAATGGACACCCAATTGATTGTGGCTAAATTATTTTCCTGCGCACAAAGTCAGGTGAGATGTCATTGAATACGTTTGGGTCGTTTGTGTGACAATATTGTATTGTATGAAATTACATTATGTTGATTAGTGTGCAGAAATGACTTTTACTATGCACGTGAAAGGTTCTATCCCTTTTTAATGCTCATATAAATCGCAAATAAGCAAATCAAATAGATAAAATAGATTTAATAAATGTATGAATATACTACTTGATGGATATTGATCAATCTAACAATAAATAATCAATTTTTCTGACATATTTTCTGTCACATTTCCTTTTGACGTTTAAGCTAATGAACCTTTATTTAGGCATGAAGTAGTTTTGTGCAACAACTTTAAACTAATGAACTCATTAGCGTTAATATCTACATTGCGTAAGTAAGCTATAATGGCGATATTTCTGCAACCGGGTGATGTCCGACAACGATGAAAGATTTTATAGAGACATATTAAATACTTATTTAACTTTTTTTACCACTATTTTTTGGCTAAAATGTGTTTAATGGGTGCTTCTTGACCCATTAAATTTAATCTGAACAACTGTCATTTTAATGGAACTTTAGTTACTCATGTCGCTTTGTGCAACTTAAAACTACGTAAATTAGGTTTTAAAGAATCGTTTGACACTTCATTAGATAAATTGAAAGGAGGCATTAAATATTAGTCAAATGACTGTTTGTGCAACAGTTTAATGGAAGATTAGTGTTTAATGCCGACTTTAAAATTTAAAGAACGTTTCTGCAACTGACTGTAAGTCAAGGACATACTAAACATTTACCCCCTTACTCATAAAACGTTATTTAACTAATATACTGTTTAAATGGTCACGTAAATAATGTCACATTATTTGACAATGACAATAGAGTGACGTTATTTACGTGACCCTATCAGTCGGTTGCACAAACATCACCATTAAAGCTTCATTACGTAATGAATGAGACATGAATCCGTCAGTTTAAAGACGTTGCACAAAACGACTTTAGGCATAATGAAAGGTTCATTAGCTAAAGACGTCAAAAAGTATGTTCTCAGTTACAAATCGCAATAAAATAGCAACATTGAACGAATGGAATGAATGATTTCTCTACATTAATATTTCTGACCATTGATTATGTAAATGTATAGATTATTTAAATGTATCTAAGCACTAAACGCGGTGAAAAAAATGGACCCCCAATTGTTGATGGCTAAATTCTTTTCCCGCGCACAATGTCAGTTGAGTTGTCATTGAATACGCTTGTGTGACAATATTTTATTGTTTGAAATTACGTTTTGTTGATTAGTGTGCCGAAATTACTTTTAGTATGCACGTGAAACGTTCTACCCTTTTTTAATGCTCATATAAATTGCAAATAAGTAAATCAATCAGATAAAATAGCATTTAATAAATTTATGAATTCACCATTTGATGGATATTGATCAATCTAACAATAAATAATCAATGTTCCTGACATCTTTGCTGTCACATTCCCTTTTGACGTTTAAGCTAAAATGAACCTTTAATTAGGCATGAAGTAGTTTTGAGCAACAACTTTAAACTAATGAACTCATTAGCGTTTATGTCTATATTTCGTAAAGAAGCTATAATGGTGATCTTTCTGCAACCCAGTGATGTGACTATGAAAATAATAATGAAAGATTTTATAGACACATATTTAACTTTTTTAACCACTATTTTTGAGCTAAAATGTGTTTAATGGGTGCTTCTTGACCTATTAAATTTAATCTAAAGAGCTGTCATTTTAATGGAACTTTAGTTACTAATGTCGCTTTGTGCAACATAAAACTACGTAAATGAGGTTTTATAGAAACGTTTGACACTTCATTAGTTAAATTTAAAGGAGGCATTAAATATTAGTCAAATTACTGTTTGTGCAACAATTTAATGGAAGATTAGTGTTTAATGCCAACTTTAAAATTTAAATAACGTTTCTGCAACTGACTGTATATTAGTTAAATAGCGCTTTATGAGTAAGGGGATATGATGCAATGGTCGGTACTATTATTAATCAGTGCAAAATCACTTACTGGTTGTGGAATGTGATTGTTCAGTATTAACTACTCTAAGGGTCAGCTCACACCGAGACGTGTCGGGGCACGCACTTTTTTAAATAACAATATAATATAGAACTTTATTTAGTAAACAAAAAGGTACCACATTTCAGGAAGAGATTTCGCATACGCCTTGCAGCGCGAGTCCCTTGTCACGAATTCTCTCAATGAATTAATGTGCACCTTTTTGTGTAGTGAATAAAGTTCTATATTCTATTGCTATCTTAGTTTGCCGCGTCGCGGCGCGTCTCGGTGTGAGCTGATCCTAAGGGGACTTTTCCTCGATTATTGTTAGTATAAATGTACCAATTAACTTTGACTACCTCAGGCGATATTTCTTTATAGTAACAAATACATATAATATAGATAATCTTAGATGAATCTCAGTTAAACGGTATGCTTGTATAAGCGGTTTCGATCATTGAAAAGTGACTAAAACAATATGTACAATATGTTGGTTTGTTCATTACTTTACTTTAAAATAAGTCGATGGTCTTATTTATTTTGCAGTTACAAACCCTATGTGGAATTGGACATGACGTGTTCAGAATCGTTAGAAGAGTTTTACAAACGAGGCGAGTTTGTCATGCACTCTGCTTACAATGACACGGAAACTGAAGGTAAACCAATAGAAATAATAAGATATTAATAGAAAGATTGAAAGACGGGCTAGTTGGCGTGGTTGGTTAAGATTCCACCTATCACGCCGCAGGTCGTGGATTATATTCCCACACAGGACATGCATTTGTGAGTATGACCATGTCTGCATGTTCTGAGTCTGCATGTAATTATGTATATAAAGTATGTATTTACAAAGTTTCTTGCCAGTCTTCTCAGTTTAAGTGTACTTAACGTTCATGTGCCTTACCAGGGCTAAACAGAATAAATTAATTTTTGATTTGATTTGAACAAAATGTTGTATATGGAGTATATCAGTTGTCTGGTGTAAATAGTATAAGCTCTGCTTAGTTTAGGATCAGATGGCCATGTGTGAAGAAAAGAAAAAGCTAAGCGGAGCTTGTACTATGACTTAATAAAGAAGCATCCACACCGCAGTTAGCTTTTGTGGATGCACCTTTATGCCCAATTTTCAAAATGGCTGTGAGTTTAAAGAATCATGGCGAATTTGTACAAAAAAAATTAAAGACGTTGAAATGACGTTATTATTGATCCTTGGTGCCTAAGGAATAACTTGAGCCATTTAAAATATTTTAGATCCCAGGGATAAAAATGCGACATTCTATGCCATGCCGGCGAATCGCGACCAAAACCGTTAGGTTGTTGTTATGTTTTGCGGGGTTTATCATAATCATAGTATATTAATATGTTCCTAGTAATGTAATCTGAACATTGGAAGTGATTAAAAGCTCTAAAATGTTTTATTTTTTTGTACAAATCAATGTTTGGATCTCGCCATGATTCTTTGTATAGAGAATCTGTCAAACTGACGTATTTATTCTATGGATTAAAGCTATCCGAAATTGGTAAAACAGCTAAGCGTTAGATACATATTTATCCGATCCCTAGTTATAGCAATCATTCTTACTTAGAAGAACGATCACGTGTCAGAAAGAGACTTCATTATTATAATAGGGATAATTCCTGGCTAAAAAAATAATGATTCTAATTAGTCCGTCAGTTAGGTTATCGAAAATATTGGACATGTATTTTTTGCTTTACCAAATCATTAAAAATTGAAAAAAATAAAGCGCGTCAAAGTTCGGGAGTGGGGGCTCGTGACGTCACTTTAGAATAAAAACGCGGAATTTCAACACACGTACATTTCGTATTTTTTTGTTTAATTGACAAATGAGAAAAAAGTGTCTAATATTTTTTGATAATGTAAATGATGAACTAAATATAATTTTTCAGTCATTTAGCCATTATTTAACGCTTAATATTTTATATAAATACTGCGTAAGTCGGCAAAACCTCAGGATATTTATATATTTTTTCAGGTGGCAACATAATGTTCGTGGGACACGCAGCTACCTTAGACATGATGGCGATCGCCCTCCAACGAATAGGGGACACAAGCACAGAGCGTGAACCTTACCAAATATACAAGAACCTACTCAAGGTCCCCTACTGTGCCCTGGCGGCTGCAAGAGACAAACCATTACAATTAGTGCCGCCCCCCTGCCCTCCTTCAATCAATTCCAATTCAGGACGGTACGATTGGAAAATGCTTCAGGATATATGGAAGTCGTGAGAAGTGAAATTGATACACACTTGAATATGAAAGCCTGACCAAAATGTGGGACCTGAAAAAGCGCCACTTTATTTTTTTATGACAGTATAATAAATGATTCCCAGCTGATTTTGTTACGATACGGCTAAATCAACTTTAGGTACGTGCTGTGGTGATGTGATATTTTTTTCTCTCCTATTCTTATATAGCATTAAAACAGTACATAATAATATTTTTGGAATTGATGAATTATTGAATTTATACCACTTTGATTTAGTTTTTTTAAGCTTAATAGAGAATTATAAGAGTTAAATGGACTTATAAGTATTAAATCTGTTTACGTTACATGTCTTAATACATTCCTGTAACTAGATAATTGTGTACAAAAATATATAGTTTAATGTCAATTATAGATACTTCTTTTATTTAGTTTTACTTGATTTAGGGCCAGTATGGGTCTCCGTACTGTCTTGCATTCTCGCTCAATCTTACCACAATTGAGAAGCACATTCTGATGCCAATGAGCAATGTAAGTAAACACTCCATGGTCGTTCATTCGCGCAACTGGTTCTAATCTAATGGTTGACGAAGCAGGTGGGTGGTCAAAGTCAATAACATTTTTGCACCTGTTTCTTAATGTAAGATATGATTATATCGTTTCTTAATAAGTGGTTAGGTAGTTGATTGTGAAATTGAAATATTTTAATAATGGTAAAACGTGCATTTTTTCAAATACAGTATTTTTCCTAGTCAATGATATGTTCTAAAAACATAATTATTAGTTCTCAATAAATTTTTGATTTTTAAAATTATGTCAATCAATGTTACTTCCATAACACTCATGTTAATATTAAATGTACTTATAATAAATTCTTCATCGGTACCTGTTTGCAGTCAAGTGACAAAATGTGGAACTATGCACTTATTTGTCACCTAAATATGGTTCTATTCGTTTTGTACTCGACTGTACTAGTGAATATACTTATATGCTGGTATGCCTTATTAGAGTAATTATTCATATGTATAGTTTATGAATAAAATCAAAGGTAAACACATATGATTTCTATGCTAAGTGATCCAGAAACCATAGTATGGTGTCAAGTTACTTTATAGCACCCTCCTGACTGGCTATAATCCTCAAGTTGCAAATCTTACGCGAAGCTTCGTACGGCCACATAATCTCTTAAAACACTGGTCTAAACGTAGTACAATATGTGTTTCTGTGTCATTATTGATGTGTGATTTGTTATTGATATACAATTTTTATCCAAAACTGCACTTGAGTAGTTATACATTTTATTTTAATGTAGTAGCAAAATAAAACATGTTTGAAATTATTTTTGTTTTATTCATGGTAAAACACGATATATTTCATAAAATTTCACTCAAATTTATATTTTTGTGATATGTTTGGTATGATCTTTGCCAATGTAGTAATAACACTGGTCGACATCCATAAATAATGATAAAAAAACGTAATTATAGATGGGTCTGATAAAGCTTAAAATGCAGTTCAATGGCTTATTTACAAAGTTACAATATTTTATATTGAAATATAAATTGATACGACTAGATACAATTAATTGCATGTAATAATACAAATGCAATGTTATATGAAAATGCAATTCACTCGTAATATATATTCATTGGCACGATTACAATTCATCTTATTATTTAAAGAGCACACGTTTTACACCCGACACCATTATCGTCTTGATATTTAGCTATACAGTATTATTATTTCAATACAAATAAATTGAAAGTGGAGATCATGGTGAATCGATCGTGGATTGAATTCAATTCTAAAAATTAATTAATATGACATACCTAATTAGTTACTAAAAATGGATCAAGATACAAAGTTATAGGAAGTAAGTCGGGTGTAATTTTTAACGTCAAATATTTCGAGATCACAAGTATGTA
The DNA here is from genome assembly GCA_951394255.1 of Polyploca ridens. Classification (NCBI taxonomy): domain Eukaryota; kingdom Metazoa; phylum Arthropoda; class Insecta; order Lepidoptera; family Drepanidae; genus Polyploca; species Polyploca ridens. The sequence continues at coordinate 8,759,783 of OX596262.1, forward strand.
CACAATTTAATATTCAATATTATTTATCTGTATTAGTATAATTCATTCTCTCTGCAAGTATTTCTTCAACGATTTTTTGTATCATTTGTCTATCTTCCGCTTTGATGTCTTCGGGTTTAGTTTTATCATCGTAAATTTTTCTATCTATTAGCCTGGCTATAACTTCTTCCACTATAGAGTCAATGTTTTCGTTTGTTCGATTCGTGTTATCTACAATTGGAATTATGCTTTCAGGTATGTCTTGTGGATCAGTTTCAACTTCGTCGTCTATACTTTCTGGTTCATTTACGATAATATCCTCAGGTATATCACCCCTGCCATCTACTTCTTTCACAATAACCTTTTCATCTGTTCTAATACTTTCAGAAAGCTCGTCGGCAATATGTTTATGGCGTTTCATTATTTCTTTTAATTTTTCTTTGGCTGATGCGACGACTTCTTTGCGCGTTTCCGATTTGATCTTTTCAATGGCTTTTTTCTTGCGTTCCTTTCGCAAAGTTTTATATTCATCAAGATTTTTCTTGGCTATATTTAATTTTGGACCAGTTTCATCATTTTCGATATTTACAATTATTTCCTCTTCCTCAGTTACTACAGTTTCTTCAAGTTGTATTTTGACCATGGCAGCTTCTCCATTCGCTTCTTTATTGTCTAGCGTGTTTTCTATTTTTTCTGTGGATACCACCACTGCGTCAATTTGCTCTGATTCATTGTTTTCATAGTCAACCACGTCAACAACAGATTCCTCACTCGTTATCGTCCCGTCATTTACTGGTTCTCTATCAACTGATATTTGAGAACTATCAATGATTTGAGCACTGTGGCCAAGAGGGAATTCGCGGAATCCTTTTCTCTCGAGAATAAATAAAGCTGGTTTTGTTTTTATTCTCACCGGGGGCATTAGTTTATAATTCACAGCAACTTGAGAAAACGATTCAATGCTGTCAATAATTGAGTGTGTTTGAGTAAAATACTTCAAGTTAGGTGAATACTTGCTTTTTCCCTCAATAAGGAGATGTGTGTATACTTGTAGTTGTTCCGGTGTCAATGATTCATTTTTACTGTATATCCAGTGACTATTAATTTGCGTGAACCTTGTAACGCCAGTTTGAGCAGCTAGATTACTGATATGTACATTAACGAATGGCTCATCCTTTAAGACTTTATGAAACCTGAGAACGAAAATATTATATTGTATTTCTAGACTAAGTTCAAAATTTGGAGAGGGTGATGATTTAAAATTGTAGGAATGGATTTCTCGATATTTTACCAAGGAGTAGGCAAAGTTTATGTGGCAAAAATATTTATCTGGTCAGATTAATTTGAAACTTAGTAATAATGCTAATTGACGGAAATAAAGACACACATATTTTGACGTTTTTCTAAATTCAACAACTGCAATAGCAATTTCTTTTTCAGTGTACTATGCATGCTGTAACGACGTAGTTGACGCCGAATACGAACGACTGGTACATGAGAACCATGTTTGGCAGATAGCACTGGATATAAAGCGAGGATTTTCCGAATTTCAACCCCTAAGGGGATAAATCAAGGGATCGCGTGTATCCGCGCGACGGAAATGTATTGAAATAATTACCTAGTGATGGCCACGCCTCCTGGGTAGTTAGTCATAGCTACCAAGGCAAATGCTAACGATAATATAACATTGCCTAAAATTATAATATTTGCACCCCAGAAGAGCAATTCATAGATGGGGGCTTTCGTTCGTCTTATGTAGCTGGAAAATAAGGGGTACAATTAGGTACATTAGATCACTGTTATTATTGATTATGTCTTAAAGCCTTTAAGGTCTTAATGCTGACAACAAGCAGATGGTCCTACATATTTCACCATGCTATGGTTTCCTTACGATGTTTTCCATTTCAAAAAGCTCATTTTTGTATTCGAATCGAATCTACGATTTTGGTTTCATTTGATGGGAACAAAATGTTCTTTCACACATGTTGCATATATCATTCTCGCTTACTGAATACATTGCAATAACCAAAGACAAAGTAAAAAAAAATATAGTGATAATACATACATATGGGTGCAAGTAGCAGCTGAAGCCATATTGAGCAATGGGAATACGTAGATAATAAACCTAAGTTCTTTGTGCGGCAGGAACGAGTACAATAGTATGTAGACTAAGCCAGGCGCAGCGAGAGGCACCAAGCGCTTGTCTAAGTACATGCCTACAGGAATCAGAACTAAACTTGGGCCAAGGCCTCTTGGCAGGGCTGAGTAGAAGTACCAGAGGAACGGTGAAGTCTGTGGTTGAGTTAAGAATAGCATATTTTTATATTTTTTTCATGTGATCATTTATTAGGTACCTATTTGTTAATTTAATAAAAAAAATATACAATTCGCATTTACTCTTCACCTCTTCTATAAATAGAAAAGGTATTAAGGTATAAATATATATTTGAGTTGCATATAAAATTATTTAATGTTTAATTAGTATTTTTTTATTTAAATAAATCAATCTCGCAATCACTGTTAAAAAGGATACACCATAATTTGAGCTTTTATTCAATATTGTATTGAACCAAAACACTTCAGCTTCAGGCCAAAGAGGCCGTCCCCAAAATATTGAGTCCACAATCACAGTTATTGCTACCAATCCAATGCCTATAGGAATCACTATTTTGAATAACCTGAAAATAAAATAACATATTTATTTATTTATTTCAGGAATTTTGTATCCAATACTAACTATAATGCATGCTTTGCAACACTTTTTTTTTCTGTCAGTAAACCTTCATGCCCTGCACTCAAAACTAAAACTACCCTATTCTTATGTCAATTTTGAACCAATCAACTTACCTTGTAAAATCAATTTTCTTCAAGTACAAGTCCATAATTAGGAATAAGCCAAATAGCATAGCAAGCTCAGACCTGAAGATAATTATTGCAGCTCCAGCTGATCCTAAAAACTGCTTGTGTCTACCAGAGAGCCATCCTTCATAAGCCAAGAGCACTATAAAATAAATTTTATTAAAGTACTACATACTATAGTGAGGATGAATAAAGCCATAGTAATGTTTATTATCAAATTGCACTTACCAAGTGGTAATGCCATAATATTAGGTAATGGACGGCTCATGTAGAACATGAAATGGTACTGAGTGACGGTAATTAGAGTATACCACCAGGTGTAAGTATTGCCAAACTGCCTCTGCAGTGCATTTCGCAAACGGCTCCATGCTCCAATGACTGTTAGTGCAAGAGTCAACCGAACTGGAAGTATAGAGAAGTTTTTTTATGAAAGAAATTTATTGTAAACTTAGCCTAACTAATATTATAAATGCGAAAGTGAATTTGTTTGTTTGTTACGCCTTCACACCTCATCTACTCAATGGATCATCATGACATTTGGCATGCAGATAGCCTATGGTATGGAGAAGGACATATGCTACTTACTTAAAAATTAATGTTATTTCTTATCAAGTTTATTATCCCTGGGATGTTTGTCCCAACTAAAAATCTATATAAGGTTACCTCTCAGATGAACATTTCTACCAGCAAATTAAATTTTAGTCTACAACTTAACTCTTTGCAAAATGGAAGACTCAATGCCTGCTCTTTTTACTTAGAATGGCAATGTCACAGGCTCTATTGTCGCATTGTTAATAGTCACCATAAGGTTAGCTAGATTACAAGGGTATTAATTACTGTAGGTAAAATTACTTCATGAAACCATTTTCCCTTCATACTTTATGAGTTTATATGAGTTTTATGATTTACAATGTTTCAATGCCATTTTATGACCAAGACAAAAACTAATATCCTTCCTTAGAGACTCCTTAGAGACCTGAGGGATCAAAGCATGTCTCAAATGCCAGGGTCTAGAAACTTAAATAGTTTAGGACACAGGTTTTATTTTTGAGTTGGGCTTTCTTCCCATTAAGATTATCTTTAAAGTTTATCTTATCAGCAAGCTAGTCTACAGATATTTATTTCCTGGAAAAAGATACATAACTCCTTACTTACTAGTTACAAGTACTTTGACAAGATAAACCAGGCATTTCAATGATATTTGATCAAGAACTCTAATCTAGAAGACTGAGGATAAGACACATTCTAAATACATTTGAATTCATTTTTCTTTTCTACACAGTATTTAAAAACAAACTTTGCCCAAAGACCATGTTTAGACCACTTGGCAAAGTCCGGAGGAGGCCTATGTCAGAGAAAAACCTGATCAAGAAAGAATACCTTCACACTTACAATGTTTGCACTTTTACACTTACTAATAAAGTGTGTAAATAAAAATATCAATCAAGTGTTAATTTTAAAATATTGGTTTTCAGTTGTGGAAATAAAGGCTTATTTTAGGTAGGAATGTAATTTGACGGCGAATATGGAGGGGGGGTAGGTATAGAACCCCCCTGTAAAGGAAAAGTTGCACACCCACCCCCTTTTTTGAGATAAGATTTTTTTTATTTTGTCGTGTTTTTGGGGAAAGTGTGGACCTTTAGGATCCTTTTTATAGTTCATAAATTTGTAACTAGCATGGTATTATCAAAGTTCAAACCTAGCCTAACCAATCTGGTTCGTGCCAAAAAGATGTTTTATTTGTCCTTCATTTTATACTTTACATACTCTTTGGCGCGTCAAAACGTAGCAGCAAAATATTGCATAGTTTTTCACGATTTTGATACATTTTGGCTAAGCTTTACATTAGGTGACGACGAGTATAGGCGCATTTTTTTTTCTGGTGAAGTAACTTACTATTATAAACATATTTACCAAAGGATTTCGTTAGGAAACGAAAATTTTTTTTTTTTTTAATTTTCGATTGTCGTCCAATTCTTAGGGTATATCTTACTTATTTCTTCTTTGGTGCTGAATCGAATGAAATACGTGTAAAATGGCGCGGCATAAGTGTAGTGTGTTGTTGTGTTTTCTTTTGATAAATACTGTTACAAAAACAGAATCTTCCAATCCCGACTCCATGTAGTACTTGTCTGTCTCACCCCTAGAGTGTATTTATAAAGTTGGAGGCGCAGAGGGAGAGCAGTCTCCGCCAGCTGTAACAAGCTGTAACAGCAGTTGAGGCTGGTGGCCGAAGGCGACCAACAAGCCGAAGCTGCGAAGGCGGGTATGGATGTCTGTAGTTTGTTACGCAACGGTGAAGAGTCTGCTTTTCCCACAGCGCCGGAGCCGTTGATATCCGAAAGTTGCTAAAATATGCCAATACATTTCAACAGAAACTTAAGACTTTATACAAGAAGTTCGAATGAGTTTTCATTTTTCATATTTTTCCTAGTTTTCCCGATTTGAAATATACAATAGACATGACCCCACTACCTAAAAAAAAATTGGCGTAATTTTTGGAGTTGTCACCTAATGTAAAGCTTTACCAGTTTCAAATATAATATAAGCTTACCAACATACTGCATCCAAAATTTACTGATACCAGTGATATGTAAGAATCCAACTATAGGTGCAGAAAACGTCGATATGATAAGTGGTCCAACGAAAGTACGCGGCACCACTCCCGGGAACTCATTGTGATCGTACTGGAACGAGAACCGATTATCAATGTACTACGCGAGTAAGCAAATTATGAATCCAAAATTAGATCTTTTTTATAGGCACCTGAGATAGGTTATGACGATGATATAAAATGTCATGGGTAGCTTGGATATTGAAGCTCTCCTCGACTTTGGTGAATGGACATAGTAGTACGTGTAAGCTAGCAACAATATAAAGTAATTGGACCATTTCTTTACTCATTTAGAAACACTTTTCTTCAAATCAACCCATAATAACTTCTGCACTTTTTGTTGGCAAGTTGACAACCAACCACCGAAAACTTCTTATTACTGTCAACAAGCTGTCAAGTGTGACAATTTTTTTTTTTTTTGGGATTTTATGGCCTGGTTACTAAGACCTTTAAGCCACGACTTTATTATTCCGGAACCACTTTTCAGATTTTGTATTTTCAGTTTTATATTTTTACCACCGTATTTTTAATGTATTTAAATATTGGTTTATAAGTTTTAATGTCTTTTAATAGTTCTTTAAGCGGCGGCGGGCGGGAAGAAAAATCACTATAATTATTTTGCCACACTTCACTTAGTTCACTCGCGAGTACCAATCTGTCAATAAGGAACTTTTGACAGCTGAATATAATGTGGTCCACTGTTCCTTCTTCAACTCCGCAAAATGTACAGACATTGCTTTGAATTATATTTAACTTTGCTAGGTGTGATGGTGCTTTATTATGTCCATAACGTAGTCGGTTTATGGTGGTAATAAAATCACGACTGGCTCTTTGCAGGCTATCATACCATGGCTTTACTGGTAAGTTTTCTTGAATGCTACCGTACCACCGTCCTTTCGTTTCTTGGTCTTTCTTCCACATTTGCTCCCATAACATACTTATAGCTAGCCTTACATTACTCAAATAATCAGTCATAGGTACATACATAGTATCGGAGACATCGAGTGCATTTACTCCTCCGTAAGCGGCTTTGTCGGCCATTTCATTTCCAGTGATTCCTCTATGAGAGGGCACCCACATAAATGAAATTAGTTTCCCTGTATGATAATATTTGTATAACAATTCTTTAATTATGTACAGAATGAAATTAGTTTTAAAGTGAATCTTTAAATAGCTCAATCCTCTTATAAAACTTAAAGAATCTGTTACAATTAGAAAATATTTACAATTATCTACATTTCCAATTTGCAGAAGAGCCTGATATACTGCATAGGCTTCTGCGGTGAATATTGTACAAACATTCTGCAAAAGAAAACTCTGAGAAGAATTTTTTTGAGGATCATACACAGCACAGCGCACATAATCCTTACCCTTACTACCATCTGTATATAAAGTGTAGTAATTATTTTCTGATAAAAATTGCAACATCTCTGAATTATTTGTAATTGAATCTATTACTGTAATTGGGTGCATTATGCTTTTGAACTGGGAAGAATAGCAGGGCCAAGGGCACTGTTTTTTGAGTTTATAGCTGTTGTTTTCAATTTCCAGAAAAATGTGATACAACATTGGGGAGTTACCAATAAGGAGGCTCTCACCAGTTGCTAAAGGACCTGACACATTGATTCTACAAGGTATAATCTTGTTAATAATTTGCATGTTATCAGAGTACAGTAGTTTAAGGCAATACCGTTCGGCAAGTAGGAGACGTCTCAAGATCAGTGGCATAATTTTAGTCTCTACTTCCATGGCCCTTATGGGAGTTGAGCACATTGCACCCGATATTATTCTCAGAGATTTATTCTGCAGGATATCTAATTTTTTGGCATGGTAGCTATTCATATATGCCAAAGAACTATAGTCAAAATGACTTCTCACAATAGCTTTATATAGTATAGACAATATTTTGGGGTCAGCACCCCATGACACTCCAGCCAGACATCTTATTATGTTAATAGCTCTTAAAGCATTTTTAGAAATATACCGAACATGTTCTTCGAAAGTCAGTTTTTGGTCTATGATGATTCCTAAGAATTTCTTTGAATGTACTCTGTTTATAGATTCTCCACAATACGAAATAACACTAGATGGATCATCATCACCAAAAATCATTAAACTGCTTTTTGTAGCATTGATCTTTAAACGTAATCTATCATTATAGTATAGACTCAACTGATTTAATGCTCTATTCATATTATCTATAGCAACTTGCAAGTTCTGACTGCTACTATACAAAACAATGTCATCTGCGAATTGCAAAATATTTACTTCACTAGTATTTACAAATTTACATATTTCACATGTGTACAAATTATATAGTAATGGTGAAAGAGTGGCGCCTTGCATTGTGCCTTTCGATGCACTTCTAGGACCATGTAAGATGTTATTATACTTAACATATAAGGTTCTATCATTTAAATAATTATAGATCCACTGACATAGTAGACCAGGTATACCCACATCAGACATAATGTTGACCAAGATACCTGGGTCGACATTATCAAAAGCTCCTTGGACATCTAAAAATACACAAACAGTGTGTGATTTTAAATTATTTGCACGTTTCAGGTCTGAGATGAGTGACATGAAGCTGTCAGCGCAACTACGCCCTCGACGGAAACCATACTGCACATGTGGGATGATACCATTAGCCTCTACAAACCAGTCCAGACGGACTTTAATCATATTTTCGAATAGTTTACCGAGACATGAGGACAAAGATATAGGACGATACGAACTGGACTGTTCTGGAGATTTATCAGGCTTCAGTATTGGGATAACACACTGTGTTTTCCATGATTCAGGGATAATTTGTTTGAGCCATAAAGCATTAAGAATGTCAAGAAAGAGGTGCTGAACAGATGTATGGAGTTCTTTAATTACAATATATGGAAAGTTATCTAGACCTGGACTTGAGTTACGCCTAGATTGTAGACTTGATGTGAATTCATTCCATGTAAATGGTTCCAATAAAAATTTTGAATTGCTATTATTATTGTTACTGTTAAAATAGTTGATTAAGTTACTAGTCTCTTTTAAACCACTATTATCAGACAGTTTATCTAAAAAGGTAGGTATGAACTCATCTTTATGGGATCTAATGCTAGACTTAACACCCTTAAAAATCTTAATCATGTTCCATATTTTGCTTATAGGGGTAGTTCTATTAAAAGTATTGCACAAATCATTCCATCCAGTTGACTTCTGCTCAGAAATGGTTCTCTTTTTTAATGCATCAAGTCTCTTATAATTTATATAGTTATCTATTGTAGAATCACTTCTGTACAGTTTCAAAGCATTATAGGATGCTATTACACTTTGTTCGCAAACCTCATTCCACCAAGGTGCTGGAGGTCTGCTAGCAAAGTGGGCAGACTTAGTGAACTTTGGAACAACTATTTGCATAAGGGACTCAAGACGTATACAAAAATCGGTATAGGAAGAGAGTGGGTCTACTTGATTAATTGTAAAATCGCCAAACGCATTTTTTGAAAGTTCATTATATTGGCGCCAATCAGCTCTTTTGTACAAAAATTTATCAATGGGAGGGTTAATTTGGTATTTTTGTATGGATAGGGATATTTCGGTTATAGTTGGATAATGGTAACTTCCCATACAATCATCATGCACAGACCACTCGCATAACGGTGCTAAGCATGCGCTAGTAAAGGTGACGTCAATGGCTGAAGCGTTGGTTCTAGGACGGTTCACTGTAGTGAAACTGCCATCATTTAAGATGCACAAATCACACTCATCTATAACATCATATAAATCTTGTCCGCGGCCCTTAGTAGATAGGCAACCAAATGCAATATGGTGAGCATTAAAATCACCACTTATAAAAATAGGTTTAGGTAGGTCTCGAATTATATTGCGCAGTCTATGCAATCTTATGTGCCCACTGGAAGGAGGACAATATACGCAGAGTATAGTCACACTGCCACGCTCGGTAGATATTGACATAGCTATAGTTTGAATGTCCTCATAGAATGTTGTGTTTAAAATATTATATTTAGTCTCTGGTTTAATTAATATTGCTACACCATTGTGAGGATTCTTAGATGTTCTGGAATGGAGATTATAACCGGGGATTCTAAAATTGTGATGGTCTTTAAACCAAGTTTCATTAAGCAAGCATACATCAATATTTTGTTCTAGCATAAACTTAGTTAATAAGGGCTTTTTACTATTGGCACTTTGGATGTTAAACTGCGCAATCCGTAATTGGGACGTTTTAGGGGGACTTAAATCCATTATGGGGATAAATTTTTAACTAATATTTCTTCAATGAATAATGAAGTAATTGGGGTGGGATCAGACTTATTACCAATCTCTACCAATGTTTTTACTAGGGCCGCTCGTACTTCTTTATTAGCTATAACCTGGGCAATGAAGTCCATAGGGTGATCTTGTGGGTTCAGCGCCTGTGCAGCAGGCTTGTTATTAACATTTTTTTTAACATTTTTCTTTTCAGTATTTACTGGAATATTTACATTATTTACAGGGGGATTTACAAGTTGGCTCTTAGACAATGGCAATGCAGGGTATTCGATCGACTTTGTTTGTGCGATACTCGCGTATGTTATTTTACTTTTCTTTTCTTCTATTTTTCTTAATTTAATGGGACATTCTCTTGCTATTGCTAGGTGTGGGCCTTGGCAATTAGCGCAACATATCTCTTTAGGTTTATCACAATCTTTGTAAAAGTGTTCACCAGAGCAGATCGAACACTTCTGTTTGCCATTACATATTTTAGCCGAGTGATTAAATTTCATACATTTGTAACATTGTTGCAGCGGTGGGATATATTCAAATACCCTGTATGAGAATA
>OX596262.1:8770265-8983113 GCA_951394255.1 Polyploca ridens
TGGTATGGAGATGGACATAGGCTTATTTTTAGCCCGGGAACGCGGGTGAAACTGCGGGGGACGGCTAGTACAACTTAAAGGAAGTATGCTCTGGAATGTGAAAGGAGTCTTTTGATGAGAAAACATTGACCAAGGGGATATGTTTAGACCATGGTTCCGTGATTAATAAGACATTAATCTTGTTCTTTGTTGATAGAAAGTCAGCGTATGAACCGTACTGATATAGTGACAGCTTTTAGCTTAGAACAGGATATATTCCCCGAAATGGTTTTGCACATATGATGGGTAATGTTGATTCACCCTTATGTACTGACTGTGGAACGATAGAAGATGCGTACCATATTATTATGGAGTGTGTCCGCAATGAAGCCGAAAGGAAAGTACTTTTTTATGTAGTAATGTAATGAATAGTAGGTTCCTATACTGGCGTTTCCACTATCATCGGAGATTGGCAAAATGTTATACAAATTAGTTCAGTAGTAGTAGGTATAAGTAGAAGATAAATGTGTATGTATTTGCGATAAGGTGACTCAAAAAATAAATAAAGAATAAAAAAAATATAAAGTACGGTTACCTACCCAAGTCCAGAATCATGAATCATTGAACAAATTATTCTCAGACATCAGCGGTTGTGCTTTTAATGATTCCATAATTCTTATTTTAAGACTTGTTTTAAGCAAAGCAGTTTTGTATGAGATAGATCACACTAAAACTTCACACAAAGAAAGTTCCCTTATTTATGAATGTGAATGTGACGCCCACAGTTAATGTTATTTATAATTTTATGGTCACATTGACCATCGACGAAGTGTGGTTATTTATTCAGCTCAGTGGCAAACCTTGATCGCACGAGCACCAAAACACCGGATGATCGACGTCATCGATCGATATTGATACGTCTCGAGCTCGAGTTTTATTTTGTCGGCACAAGCAAACAATATTCACATTGATTTATTTATGTTTCCGATTTCATTTTATCTGTAGAAGCTTTAGTTCTCGGAAGATGTATTTCTAGAGATCGTATTCATGTCATAAAACACTCGTTTTGTCTAAACAGTTACTCGTTATTTTTCATAAGGATATATAAAAGTATAATAGTAGTTTCCGTCCGTTACTGTTCCCGGGATAAAAAGCTTGGTACCCTCAGCCCAAAACCTATTAAAAAAATCACGCCGTTCAGTAACTCCGTGGGAAGAAGGACAAACCAACAAACACACTTTCAGTGCCAGACTTCAACCTCTACGCTGCAAACGACATTGCACACGCACTTGAGAGCAGGGCTTGATAACGTTACCAAATAACAATATAATAACCGTTACTTAACGGTAATTTCATTGTGATACCTTAATAACGTTACAAAAATTTAACGGTATTTGATACCATTACCAATAAAATAACGTTATTAAACGTTATGGTATAATATGATAATAACGGTATTTTTACCGTTACTAAGCTACGTTGCCGTTCCGTATTCATCGGATGCACTGTTGCCGCTCCGCCGCCACGCCGCCGCCTATAGTGAGTGAGCCGATTTGTTTGAGAAGTTATACAATATGGGACTTAAAAAGCAAAATAAGGTTTATAGGTATTTTGAACTGAATGAAAACATCAGATTTTCCTCGACTTTTAACCGTCGGATTAAAATGAAACTTTGCACACTTATCAAGTAATGATGACAATACAATAATTTGGTACCATCGAGCTGATTTGATGATGGATTCGGAAGGTAGGCACTGGAGCTCTATAACGAAATAACATACGTTAACCGTGTTTGGACTTGTTGGAATCTTCTTGAGATGCATTTTCACCATAAATGGTTTTCAGGGTTTGATGATGGAGTAGGAGGGTAGGCACTGGAACTCCATAATGGAGCAACGTTTCCTAGCCGTGTTTGGGCTTGTTGAAATTGTTGTAAGATGCATTTTGACCATGTATGGTTTTCAGGGTCTGATCATGGAGTAGAAGGGTAAGCACTGGAACTCCATAACGGAGTGACATTTCCCTGCCGTGTTTGGACTTGTTAGAATTGTCGTAAGATGAAATTTTACCACATATGATTTTCAGGGTCTGGTGATGGAGTAGGAAGTTAAGCATTGGAACTCCATGGTGGAACATCGTATCCTATCCGTGTTTGGGGTTGTTAGAATTGTCGTGAGATGAACATTGACCACGTATGGTTTTCAAGGTCTGATGATGGAGTAGGAGGGTAGGCACTGGAACTCCATAATGGAGCAACGCTTCCTAGCCGTGTTTGGGCTTGTTGAAATTGTTGTAAGATGCATTTTGACCATGTATGGTTTTCAGGGTCTGATCATGGAGTAGGAGGGTAGGCACTGGAACTCCATAATGGACCAACGTTTCCTAGCCATGTTTGGACTTGTTGAAATTGTTGTAAGATGACCTTTGACCATATATGGTTTTCAGGGTCTGATGATGGAGAAGGAAGTTAAGCATTGGAACTCCATGGTGGAACATCGAATCCTATCCGTGTTTGGGGTTGTTAGAATTGTCGTGAGATGAACATTGACCACGTATGGTTTTCAAGGTCTGATGATGGAGTAGGAGGGTAGGCACCGGAACTCCATAACGGAGCAACATTTCCTAGCCATGTTTGGGCTTGTTGAAATTGTTGTAAGATGAACTTTGACCATATATGGTTTTCAGGGTCTGATGATGGAGAAGGAGGGTAAGCACTGGAACTCCATAACAGAGTGACATTTCCCTGCCGTGTTTGGACTTGTTGGAACTGTCGTAAGATGAACTTTGACCATATATGGTTTTCAGGGTCTGATGATCCATCATCCTGTTCACTCCATAGTGAAATCTATAGTGGAACATCGTATCCTATCCGTGTTCGGGGTTGAGACTTGTAGTGAGATGAGCCATTTATGAAAACCATATATGGTCAAAGTTCTCCTTACGACTACTGCAACAAGCCCAAACACGCTAAGAAACGTCGCTATGCTATGGAGGTCTAGTGCCTACCTTCCTACTCCATCATCAGACCCTGAAAACCATACATGGTCAAAGTTCATCTAACGACAATTCCAATAACCCCAAACACGGCTAGGATACAAAGCTCCACTATGGAGTTCCAGTGCTTATACCCTCCTACTCCATCATCGGACCCTGCCACATATTATTGTCAAAGTTCATCTTACGAATGGAACATATCTACACTTTTCAACACGACGGACAATTTTTCAATATTTTGAGAAAAGATTTTGTTTTGTCATCCCAATTAGGGCTTGCAAACCGGATATCCGAATTATCCGGTTATCGGGATATCCGAATTATCCGGATATCCGTCAAAGTCAAAGTCAAAGCCATTTATTCAATTTAGGCCCCAGAAGGGCACTTATGAAGGTCACATTTACTGAAGTTACCACCGGTTCGGAACTCGGCCTTCAACTGAGAAGAATCCGGCAAGAAACTCAGCAAGGTTACATTTTTTATATATTTTTTGGACAATCTGACTATGTTTGGCTTTTTTTTTCTAAATAATTAACAATAAAAAGATATACCTAAGCATAGATACAGACGAAAAAAGAACAAGAAAATAAATAAAATATAATAACCTTAAAAATATAAAACACAATTATTTACCTACTGGCTTTTGTATAAGCTTGAGCAAGGTGCACTTGTGCAGAGTGCAGCTACCTACTTCCAGACATCTTTATCTTCAATATAATCAGCTACTTTGTAATAAGCTCTTTCTTTCAGAACTTTTTTTATATGTGATTTAAATTTAAAATCAATCTTGGTCACCGCAAGTGGTATTTTGTTATAACAGCGCACACTATTGCCAAGAAATGACTTACGAACTTTAGCTGGTCTAAAATACGGAACAACTAATTTCTCTTTTTGTCTTGTATTGATATTATGAGTCTCCATTTTTGTTTTATACATTTTTATGTTTTTACGTATGTACATTATATTTTCGTAGATATAAAGTGAAGGTACGGTCATAACGTTTATTTCCTTAAATAATTCCTTTAATGATTCACGAGCACCCATACTATAAATTGCACGAATTGCTCTTTTTTGTAATATAAAAATAGTCTCAATATCTGCTGCAGCTCCCCAAAGTAATACGCCGTAACATAAAAAGCTATGGAAGTATGCAAAATAAGCTAATTTGGCCGTCTCGACATTCGTCAATTGTTTGATTTTCCTAACAGCAAATGCAGCAGAACTTAATTTACCAGCTAATGATTCTATCTGAGGACCCCATTGCAATTTATTATCCAATGTGATACCCAAAAATACTGTTTTACTAACTAATTCCAAACTGATGCCATCTACTAATACCTGACTGTCTACTTGCACTACATTTGGAAAGGAGAATCTCAAACATTTAGTTTTCCTAGAATTTAATAACATATCGTCGATATTAATATCCGGATTTGGGCAACATTATTATCCGGATAATTCAGATTTTTCGGATAATGTATTGAGTAAACGCTCCAAACGTAAAATTGAAAGCTTTAAGATTAATTCTAAGAGCTAACTTAAGTTTACGCATATGATAAGTAATGAACCGGTTCTCACCAGGCCTATTTTATCCCTTTCATTGTTATTTGTGACTTGTGAGAGGAAATTTATGTTTATTACGCGACTGACCCGGAAGGAGAGTAATGTTTTTCGAGTGTATGTATGTATATCTATTTCTTTGGCATGCAGCCTAATCGGCTTGATATAAACATATGAGGTGTCGTTAGAATTGTCTTACCTGTGAGAATAACACTGTTTATTATTTGAATATGGCATCTACGAATAAAAAAGAGGGTGGTAACAAAATGTCTTTATCATTATTATTACAGTATGAGTAGCAAATGAAAGCTTGTAAATAGCCATATCCATGTATGTATATATAGGGATTGCAATTGGGATACTTCGAAATTCGAAAATAACCGGAAAATCCGGATTTTTGGGCCTATTATAAATCCGAATATTGAGAATCAAATCCGGTTTTTCGAATTTTAATCATAATTGACAATAGTTGATGGTTAATTACAATTTTCATCATTGAACATCCAGTAGATGTAGGTCAGTATTACTCTGACGCACAAATCCGCACAATATTTAAAACTCCGTTTTAAATATTGTGCGGATAGTTCGTGCGATTGCGTTGCCGTGTCTGTTCACGGTGCCTATAAGGTCTATAATGAAATCTATAAACCGCTCGATAGTCCAGTAGAATTAGCTCAAAATTAAGCAACATTTTACATTAATTGTGGTACTAATGATTTTTGGCGTATATATAGAGTTCTGTATGGATATGACTACCTTAAATTCGCAACCGATTTGGAAGTACGGAACATGGTGAAAATTGAGAAAAACTTTGATATTGAATAATTCCTAAACAAAAATTGTGGTACTAGTTGCGAGAATACCATGTCTTTAGATAACCATTACCTACCTTCTCAAGAAATTTGGACCGGTTGCGACATACGGAACACACCTAAACTTAAAAGAGTGATTTTTCGCCTTTATCTCCTAGGCAAAATTTGTGGTACTAGTTGCGAACACATTGGTAACTTGTATTAGCCTATTACACTTAGTTTTAAGTTTGCAGCCGGTTGCGATATACGGAACCCTAAGAAAATACTTTTTGATAAATTCTACTTCCAGCAAAATTAGCGTATTCTGTTTTATTACTTATATCATATTGGTAGGTCGACTTCTACCTACTTTGTGATCGCAACCGAAGAGAACATTACGGAACACAGTTTTTTTTACAAGTAAAATGTGCGCGTATTCGCGTGTTACGAATGAAGGAACGGAATGCAGGCGGTGCGGGAGGCAGGACTAGCGTTGAGGAATTACAAAAATTAAAAGTCAAAGTCAAAGCCATTAATTCAATTTTTATTTAAAAAAAGCGCGTGTATCGAAATCGGTAGTTTTTTTCACTGTTAAGTATTAACACAGCATACGCCTTATGGTAAAACTGTGGTATAAAGGTTCTTTATTTTGATAGGTAACAATGTAAAATGTATCGAATAGATTGTTGGCAACATTAGATTTAATATGTAAACACTAAAGCCAAGAGAGTAGAATTCTGTCTGTCGTGTTACTTTAAGGGAGTGAAAAATACAGTGTTCAAAATATAATACAGCATTTCATTGGACCACATAAACCCACCACTGCAAAGGCCATCTTCCTTCATGGTCCTTCGAGCAACGAGAATAATTATTACCAATAATTTGAAGAAATCAGCGACGCTGCGCCTGGTGCCGGGTGTGTGGTTATGTGTCACCTCATGGTGTCACTGTGGTTTTGTGAAAACCTGTATAATATAGTGAGTGCAATCAAAATCAAATGTGAAAACCTTAAGAATATTGTGAGTGCAATCAAAATCAAATAGAAAAATAGCCTTGAAAAATTATTGCAATCAAGATAATAATTCCCAGTGTAAAAATACGTGATCACGTGCATAGCTCCGAACAATAAGTTGCAGCGGACGTTATATTATCAGCACACCAGTGTGGATGCTGTCTTATTCACGAATTATTACCTTTTTGAGTATCATACCTAAAGGTTATAACAATCATAGTCATCGTGTTTCAAGCAGCCATTAATAAAATTACGTCAAGAATTCTACAAGAACAAAAAAAAAACTCATCGTTTCGTAATTTCCGGTCAACAAGCGCCTTCACGGCAGAAAAACAAGCAACCAAGCTGGCAACACAAATCGTACCAACATTACCAACAATCGTACGCATATTGCTGCTCTGTGATTGGCGGACTGTTTTCGCAGAACGAAAACTGCAAGAAAAGAAGACTCAATCAAGTATACTCAACACAACACATTTTCGAGAATTAGCCATCTTTGTTTTGCAACAATTCGAAGCCAAGTTTTGTATTTTATTTACTATTATTTCAATTTGCGAGTATCGTTTACTGTGAACTCGTAATTAGTTATGGAGAATCTAAGAAAGGCGATAAACAGCCGTGGCCACTGTAAGTCTTCTATAACACGTATTCATAAATTTGCAATAAGTGACGAATGTATAATCGCAGAATTATCTATTATTTGTGCCAAGAAAGACAGGTTATTACAATCGTTTAGTGAATATGAAAAATATCACCTAGAAATAATAACCCTAGATACCTCTGACAAGGAGAATGTGGAGGAGCAAGAGGATAAGTATATCGAAGCCTTAGCTAGATTCAATGATATTATACATAGCTTTAAAACAAAAGAGGATAAAGAGCCAATGAATCCTCCATCTCTGGTACAGACGGTTGCCAAAACTAAATTGCCTAGTATAAATATTGAGATTTTTTCAGGTAACTATAGTGAATTTCATCAGTTTCTCAATATGTTTACGTCAGTTATTCACAATAATCCAAGCTTGGATAATGTACAAAGGCTTTACTACTTAAGAACCTTTTTAAAAGATGAACCTTTAGATTTAATTAAAAATTTACCTATATGTAGGGAAAGCTACAAGGAGGCATTATCAATTTTAAAGGATAGATATGACAATAGCAATCTTATTATGAATGATCATATTTGTCATATACTTGACTTACCATCGGTAACATCCAGTGCTACTGTGATCAGGGACTTTGTTTCTAAAATAAAACAGCATCTTGCTGCGTTAAAAAACCTTGATCCCAGTGTTGAAAAATGGGACCCAATATTAATTTGTATTCTTTCTCGCAAATTAGATGCCTATACTGCAAAGGCATTTACCATGGATCGTTCCGTGAAAGAGAAGCCAACATTAAAGGAGTTTTTGGACTACCTCGATAAAAGAGCATTGGCACTGGAATGTGTGAGCAGTAGTAGTACACATCATGAGCATAGCAGCCCCCCTCCAGGCAAGGAAAATAGAGCTGCGAGTTTGTCTGCATCCAAAATAACGCCTACATGTTCATACTGTAAGTATTCTCACAAGTTGTTTAGTTGTCCTAAATTTAAATTATTACCTGTAAAGGAAAGAATTAACTTTGTTAAACAAACTAATTTATGCAAAATTTGTCTTAATCCACATCAAGGTCGGTGTAGGTACTTCTTCAAGTGTCACACCTGCAAGAAAGCCCACAGTACATTATTGCATGATGAGGATGATACAGCTACAGTTAATATAGCTGTAACAAAGCCACCAGTGGTTTTGATAGCTAAAAATAACTGTCAAAATCAGACATTACTCCCTACAGCCAAGGTAAAATTATTACGAAGCGATGGGTCTGAGCTGCACATCAAAGCACTCCTGGACACAGGCTCTCAGGTCTCATTTATCACCTCTCAAGTAGTAAAAGAGCTTGGGCTCAGCCCAAAGGAGAGTAACATTAGCATAGTAGGAATAACTAATACTAATAATAAAATAAAATATAGTGTCCCGCTCGAAGTCCACTCTCTGACTTCGCAATTCAAGCTGACTATAAATTGCAGTGTGGTTGATAAGATTACGTGTAAGCTACCACAACAAAAAATAAAGCAATTTACTCTGCCTCCAGGAATTAAATTGGCAGACGACAGCTACAATAATCCAAGCGACATGGACATGCTCATGGGATGTGATGTGGTTTTCCAGGTCCTCCTGCCGGAACAGCAGCTACATAGAGTGGGTGCCGAAGATGCTTCCACTCCAGCTCCGTGCATTATAAGTACGCATTTCGGCCATGTAATAGGTGGCGCCATACCTAATCACACTCCTTCACAACAGGTATCACTTTTATGTACTTCTTGTGACACAAGCATCAGCAAAACATTAAAGCAGTTTTGGCAAACTGAAGAGGTTCCTCAAACGTTTAATGAAAACTCCACAGAAGGGGAACTATGTGAAAACATCTTCTCTAACTCTGTGCAATTAAAAGATAGGCAATTTCAAGTAGACTTGCCTATAAAGGTACCTCTAGAGCAAGTTAATAACCATTTAGGTGATTCATTCAATCTCGCTCTCAATAGATTTGTCAACTTAGAGAAAAAGCTGCATAAAAATGAATCTTTGTTTCAACAATACAAAAAATTCATAGATGAAATTATGGAAATGGGCCATGGTCATTATATTGATATTGGTAATTATGATTTTCTAAAAGACCCTATTTACTTCCTACCACATCATGCGGTCATAAATGAGGAAAGTAAATCAACTAAATTAAGGGTAGTTTTTGATGGTTCTATGGTAACAAATAAAAGGATATCACTAAATGATATTCTTCTCAACGGTCCTGTTGTTCAGAGAGACTTATTTGAAATACTCATGTTATTTCGGTTTGGTGATCATATGTTCATCACTGACATCAAAAAGATGTTCAGATGTATAAAATTAAACCCAATGTATGCTTCATTACAGAACATCCTGTGGAGAGAGAATCCCAACATGGAGATAAAGTGTATTCAGCTGAATACTGTCACCTATGGTCTCAAAAGCTCCAGTTTTCTCGCGACGCGGTGTCTGGATGAGCTAGCTTCCGTTTACAAAAAGGAGCTACCTCTTGCATCTTTTATTTTGAAAAATTGTGCCTTTGTTGATGACATATTATATGCAAATAATAGTTTAAGCAAAGTAATGGAAGCAAAAGAGCAATTAATCAAAATGTTAGAAATGGGTGGCTTTCAAACACATAAATGGGCATCTAATGTTCCTCAAATTCTGCAAAATATACCAGAAAAGGAGCAACATTTTGATAATTTCGATTTTGAGAAACAAAATTTCAACTTAAAAACATTAGGCATTGTTTATAATGTTAATAAAGATCAATTTACAGTTACTTGTCCTGAAAAATTCGGTGAAAAGTCAGTATCAAAACGAAATATACTTAGTTATATTTCAAAATTCTATGATCCACCTGGTTTTGTAGCTCCTATTATTGTGACTGCAAAAGGCTTCATCCAGACACTGTGGGCTGCAAACATAGGATGGGATTCTCCCTTGACAGGTGATTTGAGTGAGGAATGGTTATTATTTGCTAAAAGCTTAGATAATATGAATCCTATAACATTGCAAAGAAACATTCCTACTGCGCATGCAATTTCACTGCAACTTATTGGGTTTGCTGATGCTTCAAGTTCAACAGCTTATGGCTGCTGCATATATTTAAGAGTGATTTATGATGGAGGTAAGACAGCTTTATATTTACTTTGCTCCAAGTCGCGTGTTAACCCGCTTAGTAAGCCGCTAACTGTGCCCCGACTCGAATTGAACGCCACACTTCTGCTTGCGAAGTTAATGGTAAAAGTTCACAAAGCTTTAAGCAATATACTAAGGCTACAAAATGTATTTTTATTTAGTGACTCTAAAATTGTCCTCGCATGGATCGGGACTCAGGTAACGCAACTTAACGCTTATGTCGCAAACAGAGTGCAAGTCGTGACACAGTTGACAGCCGGGTGGTCTTGGCACTACGTGCCCTCTCATGACAATCCTGCAGATTGCATCACGCGGGGTGTCGCTCCCCAAGACCTTGCGGGCAACACAATGTGGTGGAATGGTCCCACATTTTTACAAAATCATAAGTATAATTTCGATAATAAAATCAACTTACCTACTGTTTTGCCTGAGATGAAAACCTCATCAGAGGTTACTGCCGCGCGTTCCGGTGCCATTGCTCTTTCAGTATCTCAAAATATGTTTGATTTATTTGATAGGTATTCAGATATTCATAGGCTGACTAGAGTTTTAGCATATATTTTGCGTTTTTATAAAAATTGTAAAATAAAAGATAAAGGTCAACAAATTAAAAGTCAGTTCTTAACTAGTAACGAAATACAAAATTCACTATTTTTGATAATTAAACATGAACAATATATTTATTTTTCGAAGGAGATAAATTCGCTCAAAAATAATATAAATTCCAATAATTCATTAAAACCATTGCACCCATTTTTAGATAAAAGTGATATGATTAGAGTGGGTGGTCGTTTACATAACTCTTCACTTCCTTATGCTCAGAAGCATCCAATTATTCTTCCGAAGGAGTCACGTGTGACTGATATGATCATTCATAATGAGCATTTAAGATTGATGCATGCAGGTCCTAAATTATTATTATCAGCATTAAATGAAAAATATTGGTTAATAAATGGCCTTAGACATGTTAAAAAACTTGTTCATAAATGTGTAACATGTTTCAAATTAAAGGCAGAAGCTTCGAAGCAGTTAATGGGTTCCTTGCCATCTCAGAGGGTTACACAAGCACACACATTCGATAAGGTCGGCATTGACTACGCGGGACCGTTACAGGTGAAGCAATCCAGGATAAGACGGTCTGTCATATCAAAAGGTTATATCTGTCTATTTGTTTGCTTTACAACGAAAGCGGTTCACTTGGAATTCGCATCAGACTTGACTACCGCAACATTTATTTCCTGCTTAAAACGCTTTGTTTCCCGAAGGGGTCTTCCAAAAGACATATACTGTGACAACGCTAGTAACTTCAAGGGTGCAAGGAACCAATTAACTGACTTATATAAATTAGTGACTTCTCAGAGTCACCAAACACAGGTAAATAATTATGCTATGCAAAACAACGTATGCTTCCATTTCATTCCAAGCTACTCACCTGTATTCGGCGGACTCTGGGAAGCAGCTGTAAAAAGCACAAAACATCATTTAAAGCGTGTAATCCAAAATAATGTACTTACCTACGAAGAGATGTGTACTGTTCTCACACAAATAGAGGCAATACTTAATTCGAGGCCTCTATTGCCTTTGTCGTCAAATTGCGAGGATTTTACTTACCTTACACCGGGTCACTTCCTAACTGGTAGGGCATTAATGTCCTATCCAGAACATGATTTTACTGATATTCCAATTACTAAACTTAGGTTGTGGAATGTTACAACTAAAATTGTACAATCATTCTGGAAAACCTGGCATAAATATTATTTAAATAACCTACAATCTAGACCAAAATGGAGAGACGAATGTTATAATGTAAAAGTTGGTGATTTGGTATTGCTCTGTGATGACAATACACCTCCCCTCACGTGGCCCATGGGTCGAATAACTAAAATATTCCCTGGAAATGATAAAATTGTTAGAGCTTTTGAAGTAATGACATCTAACAAACGGAAGCATGTAAGGTCAATCACAAAAGTTTGTTTGTTTCCTATTAATAATTAAAAAAAAAGTGTTCTTTTTCTTTTCTTTTATGTTTAAAATTTAAGTTACATCAAATAGTAAAATGATAACGACATTGTTAACGTTATCATATAAGTTAAGTACTTATTAAGTAAATAATATTTAAGTTGTTGGTTATATCAAGTATCACTGTTTATTTTGTCGTGGCCCCCAATATGTTGGCAACATTAGATTTAATATGTAAACACTAAAGCCAAGAGAGTAGAATTCTGTCTGTCGTGTTACTTTAAGGGAGTGAAAAATACAGTGTTCAAAATATAATACAGCATTTCATTGGACCACATAAACCCACCACTGCAAAGGCCATCTTCCTTCATAGATACAATATCGTCGTATCCTACAAATAGGGGCGTAACTGCAAAACAGCTAGTTTTCAGGATTGATAAAAAAAACATTAGTTTCCAATTATGTGTGTTAGTTGGTATCCTGGTTATGCTAAGACTATTTTTATGAAAATAATGATATATTTTAGGTGTATTTTGTTCCTTAAATTCTGGAGAATTTAAGGAACAAAATAACCGTTAGTTGTCGTACTAGAATGGATTCTAGTTAGGGAATGAAAACCGGTTTCACCGAAAATCGAAAAACCGGTTATTCGGTACGGTTTTGACCAACAAGAAAAACCGGTTTCACATAACACGAAAACCGGTTTTTCGATTTTTATCGGTTTGTCTTTCAATGTTTGGAATAACTAAAAAAGGAAGATTTGCCGCCGTTTTTTAAACTGAGTGCAATGCAGTGAGTATTTTTGTGATGAACTGAAGTGTGTTGATGTGTAGTTTATTGAGCTGGTAAGAAAATAACTTAAAATAATGATTGTTTTTATGATAGATATAAAACATGTAAAACTTTTTTTTACAATACTTAGGTAGCAAACAAGCGTACGGCCCGCCTGATGATAACCAGTTAACCTTTTTGAAGCGGGGAGCTCATTCCACAGCCTGAGCATCCACGATAGGAAGCTTCTTTGAAACCGCACAGTATGAGAACATTTTGGTTCCAATGTGTGAGGATGGACTCCTCATTGGTGACTACGATGGATCAAGGTAACTGGGCATCAGGTCAATCAATTCTTCAGAACACTGTTGGAAAAGCGGTTGAACACACATAAGAAGGCAGTCTCTCCTCAGACTAAGGGGCTTTAAAACACTTGTGAGCTCGGGATCATCGACAGATCTAACGGCACGTCGCTGAACTGAGTCTAAATACCCAAGCTGGCATCCAGGTGCCCACAGACTACTTCATTTGGGCCAGACTTGCGACTTATATAGTTGCAGTCTTTGTCTCGATAAGAAGTACTGCTTCGCTCTATTAATCACACCGAGTTTTTTGAATATCTTGTAGATGAATTTGGAACAGAACGTCGCTACAAATATTAACGTGAAGGATCCCAATGCTTTTCGTGATGTTGAGGGACATGTTCTAGAAATGAGGAGCCACAGCAAATGGACTTCTCTCAACGGTGAATTGCAGGCTTGCGTGTGATTTAGTGGGGTTGAAATAGACTAGATTTAGTCGACCCCAATCGGAGTCACTAGTTTGTGTACTCTCGATTTAAGACAAGTCCTTCGCGCCTTTTCTCCAATATAGTACGTGAGATATTTTTGCACGGTTCGTGTAATGAGCGTCCCATGTAATTTCATCTGCATAGCAATGAATGCTGGCAATAGAGAGTATATTATTCATATGCTGGAGGAACAGTGTTGGGGATAATTTAGAGCTTTTCGGGACGCCAGCATTAATGTCATGCTATCGGAGCAACTACTATCAACGAAGGCTCTTATGTATCTGCCAGACAGCAAGCAAGCAATCAGTCATGATTGGTGTTATTTTTTACCCGTCTGCACGACAGCAAAAACTAGGTAATTTTTTTTTATCTAGGGAAAACATTCGTATAATAATAACCACGTTTTAGTGTACACGCAAGTTGCTGTGCCGCTACAATATGCCATGTATATTACGTGTGAAATTAATATTATAACTTACGAAACATAAACGAACCGCGTAGTCTATATAAACGAGTATCTGATCTACAGAGTTAAATAAACGATTATTTCCATAAATTTTATGAAAAAGAGATGGATTGATTGTGTGAAAGATGATATTGGTAAGAAACGAGTGAATGTTGGTATAACGTCTGGAAGAAGCGTACATATTGCGCCGATCCCAAATTATAGGGAACAGGACAGGCAAATGGTGATGGTGTCTTCGATGTTTCTTTTATACCCACTTCATTAACTTTAACTAACAATAATTCCTCAGTTTGCGATTTTTAAATCTTAGGCACGGTTATTATTTATAATTCGAGCTATAGAAATAACGTGAAAAAAAACGAGTGAACATTAAAAAAACCGGTTTAAAACCGGTTAACCGGTTTTTTCATCTCATAACCGAAATAAAAACCGGTTTTCATTTTGCCACGGTTTTGCATTCCCTAATTCTAGTACGACAACTAACGGTTCACGGTACGGCTCGCTTGATAAATTTTGCCTAAGAATGTTGAAAGTGATCGTGTTTTTTCGTCAGCCGGATATATTTTCAACAAAATACGAAGTTTACTATCGAACAAATTGTTTGACGCTTTGTTGTTTTTTAAGAAAAACATGCTTTTAAATTTTTATCTACCTATACTAATATCTATGCTAAAATAATAAAGGGGATTTTTTTTCTTTGTCAAAAGGGTTGGAACTACCAGTCGGATTCGAAATATTCTTTCATCACTAATATGATATCCCCGAGTATTATAGGCTACTTTTTATCCCGGGAACTTGGATGAAACCGCGAGGACAGCTAGTTATTTCAGATTGTGGTATGAGCTCTCCGCCGTGGTTTTCCCAATGGAGTACAGCATGGGGTTCTTCAAAAAGGGCGTGAAGAGATTTCTTCAGGGTCGGCAACGCGCGAGTGATACCCCTGGTATTGCACGCGTCCATAGGCTACGGTACTGCTTACAATCAGGCGGGCCGTCTGCTTGTTTGCCACCTTAGTGGTATAAAAAAAAAGATATTTGAAGGTGAAGATATTTTTGTTTGTTTGTAGAAGGATAACCAGGAAAACGGACGGGCCAGTTGGCGCAGTTGGTTAAGGTTCACCTTACGCGCCGCAGGTCGTGGGATCGACTCCCACACAGGACATGCATTTGTGTGCATGAACATGTCTGTATGTCCTGAGTCTGGGTGTAATTATGTATAT
The DNA here is from genome assembly GCA_951394255.1 of Polyploca ridens. Classification (NCBI taxonomy): domain Eukaryota; kingdom Metazoa; phylum Arthropoda; class Insecta; order Lepidoptera; family Drepanidae; genus Polyploca; species Polyploca ridens. Next base: position 8,785,556 of record OX596262.1, read on the forward strand.
TAAGTATGTATTTACAAACAAAAAGTAGTATATCAGTTATCTGGTTTCCATAGTACAAGCTCTGCTTAGTTTGGGATCAGATGACCGTGTGTGAGGAATGTCCCAGGATATTTATTTATTTAAAACAAAGGTTCGACTTATAAGATAAGATGCCTTGTCTTTCCAATCTTTCTCTATGGAGTTAAAACTTGGTCCTTTAGATTGCAAGGTCGTCGGAAAATCGACGCAATGGAGATATGGTGCTGGAGACGCCTCCTGAAAATTCTGTGGATGGCCTTCTGCATCAATAACTTGATCCTCAAGGAGCTTCGAATAATGGATAGGCTTTCATCAACTATGCTAGTTCGAATTCTTAAGTATTTTTGTTTTTTTTTTTACAATATGGTGGCTCAGTGAAATTTTTCTTGGGGCATATCCGGCCGTAGGTCCAAAAGCAAAGTTAAGATACAGCACGAGAAGTTTTTGAAAATAAAGATTCGAGATTATCGCGTTCTGTGTTTCAGTGCGATAAAACGATTAGTTTTAGCGACTTACCGATCAATCAGTGGTCCCAGGTGTATTCAGACAGTTATATTTTTTGAAATTTCTTTAGGAGTTTCCCTCCAAGTGTATCCCATTATTTGGGGTCGGCTCTCCTCGTTCTCATGCGCCAGGATGGTATGTCCTGGGTTGTCCGTACTGTGAGTTGGGCTAGTTCCAAGTCGCGGGTTACTGTAGACCACCATGTGACTTTGGGTCTTCCTCTTTTCTTTTTTGAGTTCGGTAGGGCCAGAGCCTGCCGAACCACGTGGTCTTCAGGACGTCTCATTGCGTGGCCATACCAACGAAGCCTACTTTCTGTAAGTTTTTCTGAGATGGTCGCGACTAACGATGATGGTAACTACCTCTGATGTGTTCATTTCGTACTTTATCAAGTCTGGTTACACCTGCTGCCCATCTCAGCATCTTCATCTCGGCCACGTGAAGTTTTTGTTCATGCGCCTGTTTTATGGCCCAGCATTCGGCACCGTACATCATTGCAGGTCTTACAGTTATTTTGTAAATTTTTCCCTTCACTTTGATCGGCATTCTTGTGTCGCAGAGGACACCCAAGAGAGCTCTCCATCTTTGCCAGGCAACGTTGACTCTGTGGGTGACGTCGGTTTCAATGTTACCATCAGCCGTCAGCATCGCTCCGAGATATTTGAACTGGGATACCTTTGGAATAGAATCTCCCTCGATATAGATCGTGTGTGAGATGGTGGTATCGCCGCTAAAATTGCATTCCAGATGTTCGGTCTTGCTTCTGCTGATACGGAGTCCATTGCTTTCCAGGGCGCACCTCCACTGGTCGAGAGTAATTTGCAGTTGTTGTGCACTTTTGTCAATGAGCACGATATCGTCTGCATATAACATACACCATGGTAGGGGAGACTGGATATCTTTGGTGAGATATTCCATTACCAGATTAAAGAGTAGTGGGCTCAATGCGGAACCTTGATGAACCCCGACTTTGACTTCAAAGGTTTTGCTCACTCCGGCCAAACTTCTCACTTTTGTGCTACTCCTGTGGTACATGTCCTGGACTAGGGCTACGTAGTAATCCGCTAGACCCTGTGATCTCATCGCTTGCCATACCAGGTTTCGTGGCACCCGGTCAAACGCCTTCTCAAGGTCTATGAAGATAAGGTGTAAGTCTTCACTGGTGGCCCTATGCTTTTCCATTATTATTCGGACTGTTTGGATAGCATCGAATGTGGAATTTGATGGCATAAAACCGTACTGGTTTTCAGAAATGACAACGTGGTTCAAGAAGCGATCGTTCAGTATTCTTTCCCATATTTTTAGGGTGTGAGAAGTAAGTTTTATGCCCCTATAATTCCCGCAAGCGCTGACGTCACCTTTGTTCTTATAAAAGGGCACTATGTAACTTTGTCGCCATGATTCTGGGATCATATTGGAGTTGAGGACAGCATTGAAGAGTCTTGTGAGCCACTAAAGTCCTATAAGTCCTATCTGTTTCCAGATATCAGAGGGTATTTCGTCTGGCCCAAGAGCTTTATGGTTTTTCATCCTCGAGACTGCGGTTTTCACCTCCGCAACATTAATTTCCAGCACTGGTCCAGCCGTAGGATTTATTATAGGTTGTTGCTGGCTTGGGAATTCCTCGTTAAGAAGCTCTGCATAGTATTGGCACCATCTTTGGTTAATGTCTTCGTTAGATGTAAGCAGCTGACCGTTTTCGTCACGGATGTATTTATTAATTTTAATATCTAACGTTGACTTATGTCGCTGCTTTGCGATTTTGAAGATTTCAGTGTCGTTCTTTGCATCTTCCAATCTGCTATAAAAACATTCTTTAGATTGTGCTCTACTTTGGGCTACTTCGCGCTTCGCTTGTTGTTTCGCCTTCTTGTATTCAATGCGATTATCTTCCAGTTGTGTTATCTGCCATAATTTAAAAAGATCCCTTTTGGCACTTACAACTTTTTTAACTTCGTCATTCCACCATCTTGGGTCCTTGTTATTGCTTAGTTTTCCTTTTGAGACTCCTAAGATTTTGGACGATTGGGTTTTACAGGTGTATGCAAAGTTTGACCACATAAGCTCGGCGTTGTTGTTGTAATCATTGTTCAAGTCCTCCTCCAGATATTGTTTAAGGGCGATAGACAGCTCTTCACCTTTTGGGCTGTAAAGTTGTCCCCATTTGATTTTTGGGGTTTTGTCTGTGACCGTTCTTATAGGTTTAGGTAGTTTTAGACATGCTACCAAGATTATATGCTGCGAAGTAAGCGCCTATCCAGGGATGACTTTACAGTCCTTACAATTTCTAAGTAGATTTCTATCTTCCAGAATATAATCTATTTGTGTACTGTGTCCTGAACTTTTACAAGTGATTAAGTGTTCTGGTTTCTTTTGGAAAAAGGTGTTAACTGGTCGCGCGCACGACCAGACAAGAAAGACCTGCTAGAGTTAAAATTTATATGGAACAGTAACTAAATGACAGTTAATATTAAACCTTGTGTCTTATACGTCACAGTGGCATTTCGCGCACAATGGCCGCGTTTCCCCTTAAACGCAAACGGTCTGTATAAGGCGCGCGGAGGGTTAATGATGGCAAGGTTATGTCTCATCTCTTCCCCTTGATTGTTTATGGTCCCATATCCTCGATTTCCGCGCACTCCCGGGTATAAAATGTTACAATTACATTGTTATTGTATGTTATTAAAAAAGAATTTCAATCAGTGTATTTCTATTTAAAAAAGAGATATAACGTAAACACTTTTCCTTGACAAAGTAACATTAAAAAAAAAAACAGCTTTTGCTAGAGATCACAAACTTTTTTGATGCGTGTAGATAATGAGACGTTTTCTTTCCATAGGGTTTAATAGAGTTTGGTTGAAATTAGCTGTCAAACTGTTGATAATTCGAACCAATTTGAACCTTAAGTACACGATTTGACAGGTATTTTCAACCAACTCTATAAAACTCTATGGAAAGAAAACGTCTCATTGGATAATGGATACTGACTATATTAACTATATGTTATTTTATAACAAACCTTCTCCTGATATTTTGCTGTTTTGCAGCTACGCCCCGTTTCGTAGGATACGTCGATATTGTATCTTTTCGATATTTTTTACATTGTTACCTATAAAAATAAAGAACTTTCTTACTTAGCAGTGCAAAAAAGACGACAGATTGGATAGACGCAGGAATTTTCCCGCCGTCCCGCACCGCCCGCATTCCCTTCGTAACACACGAATACGCGCACATTTTACTTGTAAAAAAAACTGTGTTCCGTAATGTTCTCTTCGGTTGCGATCACAAAGTAGGTAGAAGTCGACCTACCAATATGATATAAGTAATAAAACAGAATACGCTAATTTTGCTGGAAGTAGAATTTATCAAAAAATATTTTCATAGGGTTCCGTATATCGCAACCGGCTGCAAACTTAAAACTAAGTGTAATAGGCTAATACAAGTTACAAATGAATTCGCAACTAGTACCACAAATTTTGCCTAGGAGATAAAGGCGAAAAATCACTTTTTTAAGTTTAGGTGTGTTCCGTATGTCGCAACCGGTTCCAATTTCTTGAGAAGGTAGGTAATGGTTCTCTAAAGACATGATATTCTCGCAACTAGTACCACAATTTTTGTTTAGGAATTATTCAATATCAAAGTTTTTCTCAATTTTCACCATGTTCCGTACTTCCAAATCGGTTGCGAATTTAAGGTAGTCATATCTATACAGAACTTTATCGATATGCCAAAAATCATGAGTACCACAATTAATGTAAAATGATTATCTAATTCTACTGCACTACGACTCACATGCTGCTAGCTGCTCTCGCTCATCCATCTAGCTAGTTGCTAGATCGGCCAGTGAGTCTTAGATGGAGGCAAAGCGCGCGCGGCGCGAGTAACAACTCTTTGCACAACGTAATATCAAGAATTATAGTGTAATGTATGTAACTGTTACTTTCGGGTCTGGCACACCAGCCTTCTATGTAAGCAGTCCTTGATATGGAGTTTCTGGTGGTCTGCGCGCTTGGGTTTCCAATTTCCTGAGTGAACGGTCTATTCATGTGCAACCTTATTTCTGCTGCATATTAACGATCTGTTGAAGCCTGGGATTTTTGGGTACGCAGACGACAGCACCGTTGTCATATTTTCAGCGCGTGAGCCACCAGTGACTAGATCCAATTGTAGCGAGAGGCCATGGTAGAACGTTTGAATGTGACCTTATAGGCAGTCTCAGATTGATTTGATTTGATTGGGGTTTGCCCCAATAGGGGCAATTTTTAATGCCACCAAGACGCAGGCGTGTCTTTTCACCGCCAAACGGAGTCCTTTCCACCACGCTCTCGTCCTCGACTCAATAAACCGCCGAGTCAGAAGACTCGTCGGAGATGAGACTTTAATGAGAACGAAACTCACGAGCCTCGACCATAGAAGAAAGGTTGCTTGCCTTATCGGTTTTCTACAGGATATATTTTGGAGAGTATGTGCAGGAATTGTTCAACCTTATTATTCCAACTAATATCCCCATTTTTACTCCGAACCACAAGAAGCCGGGAAAATTTTCACCAATGAAATGGGTACCAAAAATAATAAAATATAACACCTATCTTCAAAATACTAATAGTTTAGCGTAAAACTACGCGTACAATTTAAAATTACAAAAGATTGGAAAAAAACTAAATTCAAAAAATCCGGATAATCCGGATTTATATCTTGAAATCCGGATTTGAAAAAAATCCGGATTTTGCAATCTCTACCTACCTATATACTGCTGCCTTGCATTAAACGTGTTTTTTTTGCAGTTTACGTCAAAATGGTAGCATATAAGTATTACAATATATACATATATGGAATGGGCTATTCACAAGCTTTCATTTGATACTCATATTGTTATAATAACGCGATTTTTTGTCTTTAATACCCCCCCTCTTTTTTTAATTCGTAGACGACATATAAATATCCGTATGACACTCCCACAGTTAAGACAAATCTAAAGACACGTCATTGCTTAAATACGTAAAGCCGTTAAGGCTGCAGAGCGTGCCAAAGACATAGACATACATTCATACACTCGAAAAACATAACCCTCCTTCCGGGTCAGTCGGGTAAAAATACACGAAAACTTCTAAATCCCAGCACACATTTTTGTAGATGTTTGCTCAACTTCATGAGTCCATTAAAAAACCTACATACATTATTAAATTATCTGTTGTAATAATTATGTAGATTTTCACTGTTTAAATAAACTATTTTCGTTAATATCAACTTAACCGTGACTGTCCTTTTGTCGCTTTTTGCTCGACGCCCTCTTAAGATTATCACGATGTTTTATATAATACTTGTATGTTTTTGGATTTTTTCCATTTTTTTGAGTATATTTCATCAACTCAGATAAAAAACACGACACAAAAATTTTTGAATTTTGTTACAAGTAAAATGTGCGCGTATTCGCGTGTTACGAAACTATGTTCCGTAATGTTCTCTTCGGTTGCGAACACAAAGTAGGTAGAAGTCGACCTACCAATAATGATATAAGCAATACGGACTACGCTAATTTTGCTAGAAGTAGAATTCAGCAAAAAGTATTCAACCGTAGATCGCAACCGGCTGCAAACTTAAAACTAAGTGTAAAAGGCTTATACAAGTTACCAATGAGCTCGCAACTAGTACCACCATTGAATTGTGTAATAATTCGATGAGTACCACACATTTTGCCTAGATAAAGGCTCTTTTAAGTTTAGGTATATTCCATTTGTCGCAAGCGGTCCCAATTGAGAAGGTAGGTAATGGTTCTCTAAAGTCATGGTATTTTCGCAACTAGTACCTCAATTTTTGTTTAGAAACTGTTCAATATCATAGTTTTATACCTTAAATCAATAGGAAATATTCATTTTCCATACTTTCAAATCGGTTGCGAATTTAATGTAATAATATCCATACATAACTCTATCGATATGCCAAAAATCATTAGTACCTACCACAATAATGCTAATTCTACTACCAAATTATTGTATTGTCGGCACGGCGCGGGGGGCCTGACCGCGTCGGGTCCCGCTTCTTCCTCCTTTCATGTTTAACCGTTTAAAAATAACGATAAAAATACCGTTATCTTTCAATTACCGTTACTAAAAAGTAACGGTAATTAGGAGCATAAATAACGTTAAATCTAATAACGTTATTTTTTTAATAACGGTATCTCTGTCAAATGAAGGTAACGTTATGAAAATTTTACCGTTATTTAAAGCCCTGCTTGAGAGATCTACCTACTTAAAAGTTTTACAGTCCACTGTTTTATTCAATAGTTAACTCAGCCTAAGTGAAGTTATAGGTAGGATATATCTGCTAGTTAGAACATTATTAATCAAATAATTGCACCTACTTACAGTAAAAATCTAAATAGTGGTCTAAATACCATTGGGTGAACAAATACTGATAGTATTATTCCAAGTTCTTATAGAATAATGAAGAAATAGTGTCTTACAGTGTCAATCTCATTATGAGAAATATTACCTTTTCGTACCACTTGCTCAAATAAGTGACATTCAATGCCATAAAAAGCGAACATAACAATAGTCATTTTTAATCTGTTAAAAACATGGAAAGAAAAATGTACTGAATTTCATTCATCCTCTAGGGGGAGAATGTGATTTAAATTTGGAATACTTACCGAAATTTATAATGAACTACATCTGTGTTTACACCATTGAGTTTGTATATAAAGCATTATACATCTTTTCGAAAAAGGAATACGCAAATCAACTCATCAACAATAAATGTACCGAGCGGACTTTTTGGCGGGAACTTGCAGAGTGACATAGCGTTTTCATTTTTATTTTCATAAATTCATGTATTTTGAGTTTTATTGCATATTATCGGTGGTATTTTATCCAATAAAGATCAATCCATGTGCACCAGTGAAGTGAAATGAAATGAATCATGTGTATCGTGACTTTTCAAGTTGTCACAAGAAGTCCGTGAAAAGTTTTAGTACAACCACCATTGTACTAAAACATGACTTTTATGGACAGTGACTGACTGAGGACTATGTGAACGTTTTTTATTGTGACTAGAACTTATAATATAACTGGAAAATGGCAAAATACACAAACCGTGTGACGCCAAATAATAAAAAATAAAAAAATGTACCGAACAAAAATTTTACTCTCTATCAATAATTGGACCAATGTTTCGAATGTTAACTTTTACTTTTAATTGTTATTATTTTTAATAAATGCTTATCTCATATTATTATTGTGTTAATTTTTTCGCAAATGGTACGAAAAGTAGAGTATTTTCCTCGGTGATAAAGCTGTCTTAGTCTTAGGTGAACTAAAATCCCTCGCTACACTCAGGACTCGTCTTAAATCCCTCGCTTCGCTCGTGATTTAAGTTTTTAACACCCTCGCTACGTTCGGGAGTAAACCTCGAGTCCTTCGTTACGCTCGCGATTTAAATCGTCACCCGCGACAGAAGACACTGCTTTATCCCCTTGGTTAATAATCTACTATTTTAGTAGTCCAATAGGAACTTGTAATTTGGTCACGTAGTACCTGCTTGAATCTTTTAATATATTATTTTGCAAGTCGAACAATACTTTCATGCAAATGTCGAGATTAACCTACATGTAGAGAGAATCTCCATACGATTTCGTAGTCCTAACGTGACCTGCTTACTTCCTAATCAATAGCAGTATTAATAAAGTGGATTTGCATAGATTAAGATTGCTTTCTATGTTCTGGCTTGTATGTTTCGTGCACAGGAACGTAGGGCGAACAAAACCAAAGATTATCCATATAAAGACCCATATGATAGAGTTATGTGTAAGGGCCTTTTGCGCCGTACTGTAGAAATAGCCCTCTCTTGCCGTAGTCGGGTCATAAGTACCAGCCTTCAAGAATAACATTGTACTAGGTATTTTGAGCTTCAATTAGTCTGGCGCCATGCCAGATTTGCGTGGTAATATTTTGATATATGAGCCTGGGTACTCTGGTATGTAGATTAACCGTACATATATATACCTGTTAATATTCAAGGCAATAGGTACCTGTATATTATAATCAATTAATACTTTATTATATTTTCAGCCAATAATAGTAGTTATAGGCTACGGTAATAACCGCTTACCATCAGACGGGCCGTATGCTTTGCTACCTTAGTAGTATTAAAAAGTTACGGATCAAGTCCACATTTTCACATACCTACCTAGTTATAGGTACCTATACTACTTGATACCTAGCTTACGTAGCTTGATACCTAGCTTCCAGCCTTTCTGCATGGTTGAGCTACCGAGATGATCGTGGGAATGGACACCGAAGTATCATGATTATCCTATAATAGAAAAGTGGTAGGTAATGCGTTTGCGTTGCTGAGTTGAAGTATCTTTCATTTTGTAATTCCTGACACCACAGACCAAGGGGCCTACCACAAGCTCTTAAAACAAGATTAAAATAACCTTATTTGTCTTTTGTCCTGTTTTGACGCCGGATGTCAAAGAGGGACAAAAGTCAAATAAGCTTATAATGTGGTTGGCCCATAGATTAAGGATATGCGGGTCGGCCCTCAAGGCTTTTGACAGGAAGATGCAAAAAGATAAACACCAGTTTTTATCCTTTATGCTTAATTTTAATCTTTTTCTTATGTTTTTGTTGAAATAAACTATTTTTTTGACTTATGGTAATAGTACTGCTTGTTTATTAACCCTACTAATATTAGAAATGCGAAAGGTTGGGTTAGTGTATGTTTGTTACTCAGCTCCGTAACAGATACTTACCTAATTTGGATGACGCTTGGCACACAAATAGATATCAGAATTTTTCTCATATTTGTAGTCCCTAGGGTTTCCCCGAAAGATCAAGATCATGAAGCGAATCATGGCTCAAAAAATATCAAAAATTATTTTTTAATGGAGATAGAAAGTTTTAGTTTTGTTTGAGCCATAGAAATAACATAAATATCTATGATATTTCTATGGATCGAGGCTTTCGGAGACCAGCGGGCAGGGAGCTTTTTCCGCCAATGCTGATGCGTCAGATTCCGAGATCAGAGCGATCAGCTTGGCTATCCCAAGAAGGAACGCTGCTAGCCAGCAAAGACTCGAGGATTTTTTTTATAATATTGACTGTAATTTGTACATATTTGTTGTAAATAAAATAAATATATTATTCGTTTTAGTGTATAAAAAAAGTTTTATTTATATTAAGTTGTGTAAGGTAACAACATCTAAATGTGTTAATAAAGATTACCTATCTACATAAAGGTGGTGAGTAACGTCTGTGAATACGTCTCATAATCTCGTTAACAGCTATATAGCCAATATAGCCATGACGTAATCTCCTCATTTAAATTCGGCGTTTTTATAGAACGACGATCATCGACCGGCTAGCATGTCGATTGAATGCGATTCCTATTGATATAAACCTTTGTATTGTTTACAAATATCGAAACATATTATTTAATAGACTTCTATAAGTAAATGATAACAATTTAGGTTATCTTTAGCGATAGCCTTTATTGTGTCTTGTTGGACTAAAAAGTAATAACTAAGGAGATTTTGTGGTAATTTTTTTTACGGGTGATTTATGTATAATGAGTTTTACAGTAAATATAATGCAGATTTACTTTGTTACCACCAAGGGGACGCCAAATAACAAGGGATAACAGTTTTTACCACTGAATGCCTTTTAACAGTGGCGTAGCGTAGTCTTGATAATTTTTACTTACAATCCAACAATTTGGTTGAAATTGCAATTTTTTGTATATTTTTTCCGGATATATCAAAGTTCAATCATGTACTTACTAATAAGCCGTGGTAATGTATGCTTATTCTGAAAAATGAAACCTCAAAAAATGCCGCCCTTAAAATCTGCCGCCCTAGCCTCAAGTCTATTTGGTATTTATATCGCACGTTAAATTTAGTTCGATCAGGTTATCTTTAGGATTACCGTAAAGGGGTTAGAACCTTTGTGGCATAGCTAGCCGCCGCCATTTTAGTTTTTTTTCAATGTCGCGGAGCACGTTGAAACTGGTATATATGGGTAGAGGACACTTATACAAACAAAAAATGTTAATGAATATAGTGGCCTAAAGTGTCACGTTTCCGAGATATTTGGAGGTAAAGATCGCCAAATGAGAATTATGACAATCATTAAAAATTAACTTATTACGTGTTTATATGCATTCAATTGTATTCAAATAATAGTTCCCAGGTTGATTTATAATTTTTTTAGACGAGAGTTAAACTAGGAGCGCGAAATACAATATTTTTAATTACTTACCTACTAAACAGCATCTTAATATTCGCTATGAACCACAATGTTGTCAAAGTAGCTCGGATCGTGACTTGTTTTCCATCTTGTCATTACTATGACAAACACAAACTAAAATGACCATACTTGTCCTAAAATCTCATGTTACCAAGTTACCTGGGCGCCAAAATTGCAATAGCGACGTAATAGTACATAATGATACATGTTTGCAAAGTTGGTTATTAATACTCGAGGCGTATTAAGCGCGTGAGCCGTAGGCGAACGCAATAAGTGAGCTGAGAGTGTAATAATCAATGCACACGCGTGTCATACGACGTTTTTCAAAACACTTGCGAGGAAAAAACAGACTTGTATTTTTTATGTAGATTTTTTGATAATAATCAAATCAACACAATGAGAACGTTTACAAAGGTTTTTTACCTTGTTACCCGTTTAAGTTAAGATTGCTTGGTCTACACATATCACTTGCAGTGAGGTACAAACGTATCATAATCGGGATTATACCTTCATAAAACTGTGCGGTAATGTAAAGTAAAAAGCACAAATGGGTAATAAGCTGCATTAAGATACTAAAAGCGGTGCAATAAATGTTACTTTACGAGCGAGTGTATTGAAAATAAATAAAAAAAACCCGGTCCCTCGACCGGCCCGACCCGACCTAATAAAACTTCCACCTAAATGAAAGTCCCGTCTTCGTCGAAGACTGCTCACGTGCACACAATGCCCAAAAAGGGCGATAGATCAGACCCGATGAATTACAGGCCTATTGCCATCACCTCCCATTCTCTCCAATGTCATGGAGCGAGTGATCAACACGCAGCTCTTGAGATACCTAGAGGATCACGATTTGTTGAGTAACCGACAATATGGCTTCCACCATAGTCCCTTGGCTGGTACCTTCTAGTGTATCTCTATGTGATGTATCTATGTATACACTAGAAGGTCACCAGCCGAGTGGTCACTCGCCATCGAGAGTCAAGGTGGCGAAGGCGTTCGATCGGGTCTGGCACTGGGGTCTTCTAACTCACTTTGTTCACTGCTAAGAAACCCCCATTTGCTGTGACTTCACAATTCCAGAACACGAACATCAGTGAAAGCATCGGGATCCTCGGCATCGACATTTCTAACGACGTCAATAGGCCGTCTAGAAGACAAGGTTAAGCTAGCATCCAAAAAACTCGAAGTGCTCAACAGAGCGACGCAGTACTTCACATCGGGGCAAAGGCTGCAACTTTACAAGTCGCAAGTCCGGCCTTATATGGAGTACTGCTCTTTCCTGGATACCAGTCTGGGCCTTTAGACTCGGTTCAGCGACGTGCTATTAGAATTGTCGACGATCCCGAGCTCACAAGCGGCTTAGGGCCCCTCAATCTGAGGAGAGATTTTGCCTCCTTATGTGTGTTCTACCGCTTGTACAACGGACAGTGTTCTGTAGAATTGTTTAACCTGATGCCCACGGCTACCTTCTACCATCGCAAGTCTCGCCATTGACGGGGAGTCCATCCTCACACATTGGAACCAAAATAGTTTCGAAATATGCGGTCTCAAAGGAGCTTTCTTCCGCGGACGCTTAGACTATGGAATGCGCTCCCGCCGTGGTTTTCCCAACGGAGTACAGCGTGGGGTTCCTTAAAAAAGGTGTGGAGAGATTTCTATAGGGTCGGCAACGCGCGAGTGATACCCCTGGTGTTGCTAGCGTTCATAGTAGGGAATGCAAACCGGTTTCACCGAAAATCGAAAAACCGGGTATTCGGTACGGATTTGACCAACAAAAAAACCGGTTTCACATAACACTAAAACCGGTTTTACGATTTTTTTCGGTTTTTCTTTCAATGTTTGGAAAAACTAAAAAAGGAAGATTTGCCGCCGTTTTGTAAACTGAGTGCAATGCAGTGAGTATTTTTGTGATAAACTGAAGTGTGTTGATGTGTAGTTTGTTGAACTGGTAAGAAAATAACTTATTGATTGTTTTTATGATAGATATGCAACTTTATGTTGTGTAAAGTTGTGTTCCTGCGCGTGAGTAAGGTCGCCAGAGCTCATAGGGGAGGGGGGAAAGGTCAGTAACGCGTGAGCGATGCTTCGTGTGTTGCAAGCGTCCATATGGCTACGGTAACCGCTTACCATCAGGCGGGCCATAAGCTTGTTTACCGACTTAGCCGTATAAAAAAAAAAAAAGATATAAAACATGTTAAACTTTTTTTTACAATACTTATGTAGCAAACAAGCGTACGACCCGCCTGATGATGACCAGTTACTCTAGCCTATAGATTCTTGCAACATAACTGTTATCACTCGCACGTTACCAACCCTCAACCTTTTTGAAGCGGGGAGCTCATTCCACAGCCTGAGCATCCACGATAGGAAGCTTCTTTGAAACCGCCCAGTATGAGAACATTTTGGTTCCAATGTGTGAGGATGGACTCCCCATCGGTGACTACGATGGATCAAGGTAACTGGGCATCAGGTCAATCAATTCATCAGAACACTGTTGGAAAAGCGGTTGAACACACATAAGAAGGCAGTCTCTCCTCTGACTAAGGGGCTTTAAAACACTTGTGAGCTCGGGATCATCGACAATTCTAACGGCACGTCGCTGAACTGAGTCCAAATACCCAAGCTGGTATCCAGGTGCCCACAGAAGACAGCATTACTTCATTTGGGCCAGACTTGCGACTTATATAGTTGCAGTCTTTGTCTCGATAAGAAGTACTGCTTCGCTCTATTAATCACACTGAGTTTTTTGGATATCTTGTAGATGAATTTGGAACAGAACGTCGCTACAAATATTAACGTGAAGGATCCCAATGCTTTTCGTGATGTTGAGGGACATGTTCTAGAAATGAGGAGCCACAGCAAATGGACTTCTCTCAACGGTGAATGCGCAAGCTTGCGTGTGATTTAGTGGGGTTGAAATAGACTAGGTTTAGTCGACCCCAATCGGAGTCACTAGTTTGTGTACTCTCGATTTAAGACAAGTCCTTCGCGCCTTTTCTCCAATATAGAACGTGAGATATTTGCACGGTTCGTGTAATGAGCGTCCCATGTAATTTCATCTGCATAGCAATGAATGCTGGCAATAGAGAGTATATCATTAATATGCTGGAGGAACAGTGTTGGGGATAATTCACAGCCTTTCGGGACGCCAGCATTAATGTCATGCTATCGGAGCAACTACTGTCAACGAAGGCTCTTATGTATCTGCCAGACAGCAAGCTGACTGATTGGTGTTATTTTTTACCCGTCTGCATGACAGCAAAAACTGGGTAATTTTTTTTTATCTAAGGAAAGCATTCGTATAATAATAACCACGTTTTAGTGTACACGCAAGTTGCTGTGCCGCTACAATATGCCATGTATAATACGTGTGTAATTAATATTATAACTTACGAAACATAATTTAATAAATGTTTAAATTATTACTTCTTTAATACTGATCTATTTTTTAACATAGTCATAATATCTCATAGCAATTAAAAATCAAGCAAAAGTTATATGTTTTTATGATTTCATTCATTTAAAATAAAATCAAAAGCAACGAACCGTGTAGTCTATATAAACGAGTATCTGATCTACAGAGTTAAATAAACGATTATTTCCATAAATTTTATGAAAAAGAGATGGATTGATTGTGTGAAAGATGATATTGGTAAGAAACGAGTGAATGTTGGTATAACGGATAGAAGAAGCGTACATATTGCGCCGATCCCAAATTATAGGGAACAGGACAGGCAGATGGTGATGGTGTATTTGATGTCTTTTATACCCACTTCATTAACTTTAACTGGCAATAATTCCTCAGTTTGCGATTTTTAAATCTTAGGCACGGTTATTATCTATAATTCGAGCTATAGAAATAACGTGAAAAAAAAACGAGCGAACATTAAAAAAACCGGTTTAAAACCGGTTAACTGGTTTCTTCCTCTCATAACCGAAATAAAAACCGGTTTTCATTTTGACACGGTTTTGCATTCCCTAGTTCATAGGCTATGGTAACCGCTTATAATCAGGCGGGCCGTATATATGTTTGTTTGCTACCAAAGTAGTTTAAAAAAAAACCTTTTTTTTTAAGGTTTGAGGTCACGGCTTGTTTTTATTATGTGTATTAATTTATTTTTAAAACCGTGATGCAATATTATTTGACCACTGTTTATTGCTTTTAAACAAGAACATAAATTGTATTTAATCAACTTTAAACTATTGTCATTCTTCTCATATTATTTATACATCGATATTCCAAAATCTCGGTAACATTATATTTTATGACAAGTATTGTCATTTTTGTTTAATAACGGAGACATGGAAAACAAGTTAACCACTACGATCCGAGCTACTTCACAACATTGTGTTTCATTGCGATGCGGTTTAGTAGGTAACCAATTGATGAATATTGTTTTTTCGAGTTATTTGTTTTGCTATATTCTAATAAAAAGTTAAATCAACCTGGGAACTATTATTTGAACACAATCTAATGCATATAAACACGTAATAAGTTCATTTTTAATGATTGTCGTTATTCTCATATGGCCATCTTTACCTCGAAATATCTCGGAAACGTGACACTTTAGGTCACCATATTGATTAAAATTTTTTGTTTGTATAAGTGTCCTCTACCCAAATATACCACTTACACCGTGCGCCGCCACATTGAAAAAAAATCAAAATGGCGGCGGGTGGCTATGCCAGCTCCCATACAAAAATGTTCGTACCCCTTTAGAGTCTTTATTTACAACAAATATGTACAAAATACAATCTATATATAGAATATTTCCTCAAGCCTGCCGCTGCTTGCGATTAACGGCAGGGTTCCCAGAAGGCTGGCAGCGTTTCCTCTTTGGATAGCCAAGCTGACGCGTTGGCGGAAAAAGCTCCCCGCCCTCTGGTCTCCAAAGGTCTCGATCAATTTTGATGAATTTTAAAGAACCAAATAGGGGGCGGCATAATTTGTCTGCACCTCGGGTGGCTGAAACTCACGCTACGGCACTGCCTTTGTAGTTTTTTTTTAGATAGTTATTCGCATAAGTTAGTTTAATCTTTTTCGGTTAGAAAAGAAAGGGGTTAGAACCTTTGTGGCATAGCTAGCCGCCGCCATTTTAGTTTTTTTTCAATGTCGCGGCGCACGATGAAACTGGTATATATGGGTAGAGGACACTTATACAAACAAAAAATGTTAATCAATCGTCATCGTCATCAGCCTATAATGTCCCACTGCTGAGCACAGGCCTCCTTTCACAAATGAAGGCGAAAGGGAATGGGCAATACTCCACCACGCGTGCCCACTGCGGATCGGTGGAGGTAGGCTAGTGGTCAACCTACTGTTGGAATTTTTCAAGCCACCTAGGAGGCATCCAACTAGCTTAACGACTATCACAATTAAGTGATAACCGGGACCAACGGCTTTACGTGCCTTCCGAAGCACGGAAACGCTCGATTTGAAATACCACTAGGCGGTCACCCATCCAGGTACCGACCACGACAAGCGTAGCTTAACTTTGCCGATCGATTAAGAACGGCTAATCATGCTGCACCACGAGCGCTTCAATATGGTGTAGCGCTTAAAAATGTTAATCAATATGGTGGCCTAAAGTGTCACGTTTCCGAGATATTTGGAGGTAAAGATCGCCATATGAGAATTACGACAATCATAAAAAATTAACTTATTACGTGTTTATATGCATTCGATTGTATTCAAATAATAGTTCCCAGGTTGATTTATAATTTTTTTAGTAGAGAGTTAAACTAGGAGCACGAAAAACAATATTTTTAATTACTTACCTAATAAACAGCATCGTAATATTCGCTATGAACCACAATGTTGTCAAAGTAGCTCGGATCGTGACTTGTTTTCCATCTTGTCATTATTATACAAGGAAAAATTACAATACTTGTCCTAAAATCTCATGTTACCAAGTTAATTGGAACTAAAGATCGCTAAGTAATGCTCCCTGGGCGCCAAAATTGCAATAGCGACGTAATAGTACATTATGATACATGTGTGCAAAGTTGGTAATTAATACTCGAGGCGTATTAAGCGCGTGAGCCGTAGGCTAAAGCAATAAGTGAGCCGAGAGTGTAATAATCAATGCACACGCGTGTCATACGACGTTTTTCATCACACTTGCGAGGAAAAAACAGACATGTATTTTTTTAAGTAGATTTTTTTATTGTAATCAAATCAAAACGATGAGAACGTTTAAAAATATGGCAATCAAGGTTTTTTTTGACAGCGGTGAGCTGTCAAACTATTTTACCCGTTTAAATTAAGAATGCTGGGTCTACACATATCACTTGCAGTGAGGTACAAACTTATCATAATCGGGATTATACCTTCATAAAACTGTGCGGTAATGTAAAGTAAAAAGCACAAATGAGTAATAAGCTGCATTAAGATACTAAAAGCGGTGCAATAAATGTTATTTTACGAGCGAGTGTGTTGAAAATAAATAAAAAAACCCGGTCCCGCGGCCGGCCCGACCCGACCTAATAAAACTTCTACCTAAATGAAAGTCCCGTCTTCATCAAAGACTGCTCACGTGCACACAATGCCCAAAAAGGGCGATAGATCAGACCCGATGAATTACAGGCCTATTGCCATCACCTCCCATTCTCTCCAATGTCATGGAGCGAGTGATCAACACGCAGCTCTTGAGATACCTAGAGGATCACGATTTGTTGAGTGACCGACAATATGGCTTCCACCATAGTCCCTTGGCTGGTGACCTTCTAGTGTAGCTCTATGTGGTGTGTCTATGTATACACAAGAAGGTCACCAGCCGAGTGGTCACTAGCCATCGAGAGTCAAGGTGGCGAAGGCGTTCGATCGGGTCTGGCACTATATAATATTTGAATAAAATCTAATGCATATAAACACGTAATAAGTTCATTTTTAATGATTGTCGTTATTCTCATATGGCGATCTTTACCTCCAAATATCTCGGAAACGTGACACTTTAGGTCACCATATTGCTTAAAATTTTTTGTTTGTATAAGTGTATTGTACCCAAATATACCACTTACACCGTGCGCCGCCACATTGAAAAAAAATCAAAATGGCGGCGGGTGGCTATGCCAGCTCCCATACAAAAAAGTTCGTACCCTTTTGTACCAAGTTTTATTATGTCAATAAGTTTACCTATCGGTTCTAAGACACGTCACGCACTCAAGTGACTCAACTGTTGCATTTAGGCGTGTTGTATATAGATAAGATAACGCAATTGTTACCCCAACGTGTATTCCCGCAGTTAGCTTAGTCAAGTAGCTAAGTTGAGCAATATCGTAACTGTAGGATACCAAAGTATAATATCTTAGTGCAGTGGTTCCCAAAGTTAATTGGACTGCGACTCACGTAACACAAAGTTCAGAATTCGGGACTCAACTCTTGGTTTTCATGAAGGAAAAAGGGGCATAAGTATATGAATGAAGGATTTTTTAGGGCCCAACGAATATTTACTCGCGACCCATACTTTGGGAACTATACTGTCTTAGAGTATATTTAGTTCCTCTGCACATCTCATCCGGGTTTCTCACTAATTATGATTATCTTTTATGCCTATAAGCTTTTATCTGCGCTTTTTTTTCTGCAATAAAGTGGTATATTTATTAAGTACACACGGCTACAGATCAAGCTATACATTTCCAATATAAGCTGACCTCTCATTGCACGGAAATCCTATACAATGCGAGATCAGCTTATACTGGAAATGTATAGCTTGATGTGTTGCCGTGTGTACTATGAACTATTATAAGGTATAAGATGAATAAAAACAGGTAAGTATATCGAAATCCAATGTTTCTTCTTTTCTCATGAAGAAACAAGCTCGTTTCTATTTATATTAACAACTTAAGCCGATCATAGACCTAAAAATTATTTACCAACAAATCCAATTAAATTGTAAAAAATAGCCTGACCAATTTATGTTTTTGCGTTTCCTTGTATTCACAAGTCCTACGTAAAAGACGCCTGTGCGTCGCAGTCGCCGACGGCAAGGCCAAGGACTTCTGAAGGATTTATGGCTATTACTTAGGTCTAGATCGGACTTCAAGGCTACAAGTCGTTCGATCGAAGTATGCCCAAAAACGATTTTGAGACACTGTACCCCGAGTGTAAATTTGGCAAAGAATCAATGCAATGAATTGCAAGCTTTACACTCGGGGTAGGACTGATTACAATGCTAATAACGATCACGAGCGCCAATTTTATTGTTTTTGTGTTGATGATTTTCCAACAAAACAGAGGACAAGCCGAGTTAGCGTACTAATGCGCCACCGCCAGCAAATAGGTACATTGAACAAAATTATGTTTTTTTAACGTCACCAGGAGAGATTTGGAATTGGAAACGGTGAGAAATCATTTGAAATTAAATGTGTCGTAGCTTAATTTAGCTATGTAAGAAGGAGACCAATGCTATGGGCACCGGGCATCAGGGGGCCCCGTGGCTAAGATCAACAATTAACTGAAACAAAAGGAACTTTATGCACTAAATTCTGAATTATCACATCGTGATCAAAATACTTAATTCGTTGAAATACCAAAAACCAGGAGTTAAAAAAGCTTTGCGAAGTCTTTAATAAGAATATTAAATAAGATTAATAAGACTACTTAACTCTTATAAATCTGCGGGCTGTAGGTATCTGCAGTTGAAACATAATATTAGAGAGCCTGAACCAAGGGCCCCTAGGCTGCCTAATAACATTTGCTACGGGGCCTACGGGTCCCGTGCGGACTTAATCCGGCACAGTAATATTGTAAATATCTACTGTAATTTACTGATTAATATATCCTGTTTTTAATTATTTAGGTACGTACCTACCCAGTAGGTGCCACTTATTTATCTTGTTCATTGAAATTATGATTACTGTCAATTTTATAGGCAAAGTTAACTGATATTATTTAGTATCTGAAGTAGGTAGTAGGTGGTCGTAGTGACAATAATTTTCGATAAGAGATACGAGTATTGGAATACTCGTATCGTAACATGCACTGTAGAACAAAATGTGCAAATAACTGGACTGTAGAACAAAATGTGCAAATAACTGCACATTTTGTTCTACAGTGCATGTTCTGCAATGAAGCGCATCCACTTTTCTATGTTCCTATGGCCAGTTTTATTTATGCTATTGTTATTTATCTCGTCTGGTTTAATATTTTCTATCATTAGGTACCTATTAACTTGCATGCATGTCCTCACCTTATGTAAATACAAGTATCCATCCAACACTGGCTGTTGATAACGTTGATAACAAACAACCAAATGACTCGCTATTCACATTTTCATTGATAAAAAGGAGTTTTAAAATACTCATGAAAATAAGTCCGTTTTAGATTACACGTGCTAACCACAACACATGCCGCGGCGACTGACTCGACTCGTTCGTTCGACTCTAATAGAATTCAATCTGATAAGACATTTTGGAATTGGAACGTGATGTAGGAAAATGTGCATGTAAGAAAGAGACAACAGGAAAACATTAATATTTACAATGGATGTGACAAAGATGGCTACATGTTGATAGGTTCAGGATCGCGGTTCGAGTTTTTGTTTACGTGACGTAACCACATGATGTCATGGTAACCCCGCCATTTTGCTATTTCGATTCGGTAGCCTCATGGGTTTAGCGGGCGTTTTGTTTTCATATTGTCGCACGATTCGCAACAGAAATAAATTACCAAAACCATTTTAATACTTATTTAATTCGAGTGTTACGCTTAGAAGGACTTCAGAATATTTAAATAGTTTCACCACAGGTTTTATATGTAGGGGAAGTCCGGGCATAGTGAATAGCCCAGGCAAAGCGAATACCCTTTACTATTTCAAAATGATGCATCTGAGCACGCCTTCTTCATGAGACAAGGTCTCTCCCCTACTCCTCAATCATAAAAAAACAGACCTAGCGCGTGGTCACGCGTCGTTCGAGAAAAAAATAAAAGCAAAGAAAAAGGTATAATCTTTAACCATATTTCAAGGAACGAATTTTTATAATTACTCATGGACATGTGATGTTACTGTTTTGATTTTATTATATCTTTAAAGAGCATGGTTTCATCTTGAAGAGCTTTATTGACATTTTGTTTCTGGATTTTATTGTAAGTTAGGTTAAGTTCAACAAGTACCTATTGGGCAAAGTGAACACGGGCAAAGTGGATAAGGTATCATCTTCCCACGGCCGAACAAAATTTATAAAATCTAAAGACAAACAAAATGATGATTTATTTTTGTTGAGTAGATTAAATTGAAATCAATGGGCACCCAGTTGATGATTGATCTCGTAGTGCAACACCTTTAAGCAATGCAATGCAGTCACGAGATATGCACGGTTTGCGAAGGAGATGGCATATTTATTTGTGACAACTGAACTGATAAGTGATTAGTTCTCTTATTCGTCAATTATTCGAAGTCTCCTATATTTTGTAATTTATTTAGGTAATAATAATAATAAGCATCGAGGACCGCAAGGACGTATGGAAGAGTAAGGAGCTACATGGGCGGTTCTACAGGGCCCTAACAGGACCTGATGTAGATCTGCTCGCGTCGGTGAACTGGCTACGCTTTGGTGACCTCTTTGGGGAAACCGAAGGGTTTGTCTGTGCAATTGCGGATGAAGTTATCAAGACGAATAACTACCGGAAATATATCCTGAAGGACGGTACGGTCGACATCTGTCGAGCATGCCGCCGTCCCGGAGAGTCACTCAGGCATATTATCTCCGGTTGTTCTCATCTTGCTAACGGCGAGTACTTGCACAGACATAACCTAGTAGCCAGAATCATCCACCAGCGACTTGCTCTTCAATACGGCCTTGTAGAGTCCGAAATTCCGTACTATAAGTACGCACCTGCGCCAGTTCTCGAAAATTGCCGTGCCACGCTCTATTGGGATCGATCTGTCATCACGGACAGGACTATTGTAGCCAATAAGCCTGATATCGTGCTGACAGATCGATTGAAGCGCCGGGCAGTGCTCGTCGACATCACCATCCCCCATGACGAGAACCTCGTGAAGGCCGAGAAGGACAAGCTCAGCAAGTACCTTGACTTGGCTCACGAGGTTACCGCCATGTGGGATGTTGATTCGACGATCATTGTCCCGATAGTTGTTTCGGCGAATGGTCTCATAGCGAAGAGTCTCGACCAACATCTTGAGAGGCTCTCGCTAGATGGCTGGGTCAAGGGTCAGATACAGAAGGCAGTACTCCTGGACACGGCGCGCATCGTCAGGAGATTCCTCTCTCTGCAGCCCTAACCACCGGTAGCTTGGGCACTACCCTGCTGCCGGCGGCACGCTAGAATTAGGTTTTTTTTTATAACATTTTTAGTTGATTTTATAGAAATATTGTAAAAAAAATAATCATATTTATGTATAGGATTAGGTTTTTTATAATATTTTTTTGATTTTATACATTAATGTTATAAAAAAAGGTAATTTTAAGATACCAAATAAATAAAGAGATAATATAATAAAAAACATAATTATCTACTACCATGCAGGTAGGTATCTACAGTTTAATTTTGTGCGTTTACTTGATAACAACTGTTACAATTGATTTAGCTAAGGCGACTTTTTGTCAAAGTATTAAAACTGGTCTTAGTTTTTTACCCAGGTTTTACTGTCGTTCGGTCACTTTCTAGCGTCATACAATAAAAAGAGACTTGGCTATTTTTAAACCTGTTTTTACTTTAAACCATGTTTTGTAATAAGGGAGAGACAGTTTTAATATTTTGACAAAAAAAAGTTCATTGCAATATGAAGCTGGACAATTTAAATTTAATGATGAACAATTAATTAAAACACTGTTTGGTTTTCATAGTTTATTGTTAATCGTACAAAATTATTACAACTTTGGACCCAGAGCACATAAGCACTATCATCTAAAGATGTAGGTATCTAATATAATATCTGTAAGCCTTAGTATTTAAGACATGGTAAAAACAGACCCATCCAGATAACAAGATCGGTGCAACATAGGACATTAAACTAATATTTCCACTCCGTATAAACAAAAGTGTATTCAACGCACTCGGAACTGACGTTTTTCATATAGGAAGTTGCATTTTTCTTGTTCTGTCTGGTCATGGTGTAGAGTGGCTGTAATACCTACTTACAAAGACAGTCTACCAAATTAAAGTAGGGGCATACATCACTCATCATCAGTATGGACAACTTGTATTATGGGGCCAACTCCGATCGGTAGATTTACAAAAAACTACAAAGTAGCAAACAAGCATACGGCCCGCCTGATGGTAAGCGGTTACCGTAGCCTATAAGCTCTCGCAATACCAGGGGTATCATTCTTTCCATAGAAGTGAAATCCTATCTACTTGAAAATCAGAGCAATCGGGACGCTGCGACAACTATTGTGACTTGCGCAGTATCGTTGCGGCAAATCATACATTGAAGGACAATAGTGTAGTAAAATAATTATTAAATCACTTTCAATTATTATGAAAGGTTTTCTACATGTTTCATTTGTGAACTGTGAAGAATGTGTGAAGCTACATAATAGAAGGTTTAAAATATAAAACCCAAACATAATTTTATATTTATAACAAGGGATAAGTCAAGCAGGGTCCCAAAGTATAACTTGTTCTAAGTACATGACGAACCTAACTTAGGGTTTCGAAAATATGCCAGCTCAAAGTATCCACCTCGTAGGTAGATAGGTACACAAAAAAAAAACAAAGATACAAATAAGAATCTTAAATAATTTAGAAAATTAACAAATACATATTTTATAAATGAAACTAACAGGTCCCAGGTGGCTCTAGATTCTGACCTTATGTACCTATATTTAGCTCAGTCGGATGAGATCAAAAATGATTCTAATTTATCAAATTATTATAAGTCCTTCTAAAACTGATTAACTACAGGCTTACGTATCTGAAAGATCACCTATTCTAGTGGTTATATAAGTAATATGGGTAAGATACATACATAGGTACAATAACAACATCAAATAGGTTTTTCGTAACATTAATAAGCTCCTTTGCCTATTCTTCATCGTAATCAATATTCGATTCCATTAAAAAAATCTTTAATCGATTTACCATTCAAAGCAGTCTTACAAAATAGCCTATCATCAGCAAAAAACATATTCCCTGACGCAAATTGGGCATCTGTCAGATGTGGCGAGGCACTTTCGAAGACAATCGGCGTGAAAGAAGTGAGCGCACGGCGTGACGCGGGCGGATCGCATCGTGCCAAGACATACTGCACAAACATCCTCGAGTGTTGAAAGTTCGTCCGGCGTCGCTCGCCTGAACCTCGCCAATGAGCCACGCGCCTCTTTTAACTTCACGACCGCTTCACCGAGACGATACCTCCCATGCACGAACACACAAATATAGAACACCAGCACGGCCAACCTCCAACGCTCGTACCACGCCAAAACTGGCACTAAAGGTACTGCCAATAAAGTTGTGATACTCTTCGCCCAAAATCCACAGTACAAAGCTTCCATGCCCTCTAGTCTTTCATACTTCAAAGCGGTTAAGACGATGGGCCATATTTCCAAGAACGTCCTTTCTGTCAGAAGATAATACGTGCCCGTTATAATCGTATATAAAGCTGTTGGGCGGAAGTGCTCTAACCCTTGTTCCAGACCGAGGGTTAGGAGAACGAATGTGATGGTCACAACGAACGTTACAGCTTTCGTCCATTCTAGAACGATTTTAGTTGCAGACATGGCGAGGTGCTTGACTCGCGAGTGTCTCGTGACGTTGACGTATGGAGACCAGTCTTCCTTGGTGCATATTTCGCGCACATAGCTAACGGAGTACGTTATTACGTTGTAGAACATGAGGGAGTATAGACTGGTCAGCTTGCCTTGAGCGACGAATAGTCGATCGCACGCTGTGAACATCAGCAACTGAAAAATAAAAACAATTAACGTGTAATTGTTATCCGACCCGATAGGCCAGTTGGCGCGGTTGGTTAAGACTCCACCTACCACGTCGCAGGTCGTGGGTTCGATTCGCACACAGGACATGCATTTATGTGCATGAACATGTCTGTATGTCCTGAGTCCGAGTCCGTCATTTACATTATCAGAATATATTAAACAAGTATTTTTTCTTTTGCCAATTAAACAAAAAAATACTAAAATTTTACTCTCAAGTGACGTCACTTCCGAACTTTGACGAGTTTTATCTTTGCAAATTTTTAATGATTTGGTAAAGCAAAAAATAAATGTCCAATATTTTTTGATAATCTAACTGACGGACTAATTAGTTCTTTTTTACCCAGGAATCATCTCTATTGTAAATTCAGGGAAATTGCTAACCTTAAGGAGCTCAATTAAAGTGACTTAAGTCTTACCTGGCAGATCATAGTGGAAAGATTGCTCATCTGGAGGAACAGCCGCTCAGCGCGTTCAAGTGGCGCATACACTGCCCTCAGGATGTTCAGCATGCACACAAATGGAGCTCGTAGCCTCCGTGCTACTTCTGAAACATTGACATGACTCATAAATGTAGTGCCTAAAAATCCTGCTGATTGTTGGATCAAATTACCGAGCCCTAGGGAAAAATAGATAAGCTAGATTGAAGCACCCGTGGTATAGCATAATTATCCGTTCTTAATCATTTGGTAAAGTCAAGCTACCACCGGTGAGGCCGATATATGGATGGGTGATCACCTAGTGTTATTTCAACTCGAGCGTTTTCCTTGCTTCGGATTGCACGTAAAGCCGTTGGTTTGCTAGTTGGAGGCCTCGTAGGCGGCTTGAAAACTCTAACAGTAGGTTTACCACTAGCCTACATCCACCAATCCGCAGTTGCGGAGTGTACATGCGTGGTGGATTATCTGCCCAGTCCCTTCCACCCTCATTTGTGAAAGGATTATAGGCTGATGATGATGATGATCCTATTGACGGGTACCTAAACGCACATCCCTCGCTATGCATCTCTAGTAAAATGGCAGTCTAACTTTTGAAGTTAAGGCAATGCTACGTTATTCATAGCGATAGCATTATAGCTATGTCGTAGCTACACCGTAGTCTGTAGTAACACCTAATCGTAACGTTATAATACTTTATCAAAACGATATTATAGCTGAGACGGGACCAACCGTATCTGTGTCGTATGTAACAGTACCTCATAGTTATTCGTACTACAGATTCATTTACCGAACCGTAGCGTATTCAAACATGCATCGCGTAGCAAAATCGTAGCCGTATCGTAGCTATGTCGTAGCTTGCACGTAGTCATGCCATATACTGTAGCTGTATCGTAGCGATATCGTAGCAGAGTCGTAACTACACCGTAGCAGTGTCGTGAGTCGTGACTACTGAATATCGTAGCTTATAAGCATATAACTTGTAAGCAGTTGCTACTGCTGCTTATCCGCTTCGGTCAGGGGTATATATCTCTGACCGAAGCGGATTGATATTTTTATTGGACAGAATTTACAATTAAATGGCCATCGATTTAAGCTTCTGAGTTTGAGTCTAATGGAAAAGAACGATTAATTTTCAAATATTAAAACTATACTTTTAATATGAACAATAGTTTCAATAGATTTAAAGTCAAATAGGTATCATTTTTCATTCCAAACCTGCCAAGAACTATTTATTTTTGTGGTTGGATGCTCACAATCTGTCACATCTTGTTGTCCACTCCAAGTTCCAGTTTTCCGTTCAAGAGCTTTTTTCGCTCATTTGCATAATATTTACTCTATGATTTTATTTTTTTCATATACCTACTGAGAATGGATGGATCATTCGAAAAATAAACATGATTTCATTGATCTTTTTACATTGGTATTGTATGTTTTTTTAACAGTGTAGGTTTATTAAATGAAAGCATAAGTCATAGATATCTTATGTGAATGAGAATCCATACCAAAATATTATAAATACGAAACTATCTCAGTCAGTTACCGAACAGATCGTGATGAAAGGCACGGAGATGGCCTATAGTATGGAGATGGAAATAGGTTACTTTTAAAAACCGCGGGGAGCATGTATTCAAATACTTATATTTTCGCATGCAACCATTTTTCAAAACATAGGTACAGGTTTTCTTCTAAATGTCAATTTTGTTTAGATTAATTTATCGACATAAAATTAACATGTTTGTGTTCATCTTGTATTTAACAGTCCAATATGAAAAATTTCTACGAGGTTGTCGAGTATAAAAGACCAGCCATGGGCCCATGGAAGCCAGTTCAGAGCAGCCCTCAGCCCGCAGCAACAGTATCATAGAAACATTCACAACAACGCTCTGGTAAGTAATGGTTCATTATCATTAATATTTTCTCCACTGATAAAATAAAGTTTAACTCCTAAACACTAAAAAGTTTAAGTCTACCGACTCACCATAGAAACGGTTTGATTTATTCTATGGAAAGCTACTTAGTATTTATATATAACAGTCTTAATTCTCCTAATTTTCAGGAAATCACGTGAAATTTACGTTGTTTTACAAATAATGTTCAGAGGTACGTAGTCGGGATTTTGTTTCGGCAATAACAAAAGTACTTTGTTGATTTATTGTTATTGTGTAGGTGAATTAAAAACAATATTATGAATCTTTGTTATGTTGTGGTATCAACCAATGTTTCACAATGACGTAGGTATCAATAAAATCGCTTTATCAAATGCGAAGTTGGAAATGTATCTGACCACCCCTACCATATCTACGTTGTTTAAAATGTTTGGAACTTTACTTTACAATTTGCAGTATGGGGGCGTGTGTGGGGATTTTGAGGTGTGTATCGAAACATGTGCTTTTTATACGCAGAAAAATATTTAAAGTAAAAGCGATTGACGCACACGTGCTGGCCTTCCGCCAGCTTCCGCCGGCCCATTCAGTTTCATATCAACAATGACCTGACTTCAACACAAACATATTTACGTATTGTATAAATAAAAAAACAATTTATCGAGTAGAATGATTTCGAATCATCTCGATACAAGTCTTGGCTAAGTAGCTAAAAAACTTGTAGAATCATGCTTGATGCATATTTAAGAGTAAATGTAAACCTATATGATTATATACATGTTCTTGGCTATATACTAAGAAGCTACTACGTTTCTATGTTATCTTTTGCATATAAATAAAGTGATAAACAATTTCGGCTGTGTATTGCACAGCGCACCGCTTGCAGCAAAATTTTCAACAACATTTTATTTACATACCACTGTCTGGAAAACTGTAGAGCCAATAAAAACTGTTTAATACGATGTTGTTTTCCTTCAAATACGCGGTATTTGCCCGTAGTTCATGCGCGTTCACTCGTATCGAGTTGACTGACACAATTTGTTTCAACGGTCCTGAAAAAAGGCCCTTGTTTTTGTTTTGAATTTTACGTAGGTATAGTCGAATTACCTAGCCAAGATCTAAACATAATAATTATTTGGTTCTGAGACTTTATATATGCTTAAACTTTATAGGGTTTTAAACGGTTATTATTTAGTTTTCTATTAGATGAATGTTGTAGAAAATGTTTGTATCTGCGTGGGAAGTTGGGAACCATAGGTCGGGATCGGCACACCCCGTTGTTTAAGCCAAATTATTAGTATTCACTCTAGGCCTAAAGACGTCGTAAACTTTTTTAAATTTCATATTGCCTGTAATACTGAATGTCTGCTTTTGAAGTTATTTGTGCATTTTACGACTAGCCTTGAGAACTCAAAGGAAACTTTTTGTTTACCTCAATAAAGTACAAACTGAATATTATTTGAGATAGCTATTTATTTTACTTAAAGCACACTGTTTATGAAAATTGGATAACAATAAACATACTTATTGCTTTAAAAATCTTATACCTACGGTACAAACAACTAAATACTAATTAGAATAGAAATACGTTTGCATATGAACATCGTTAAGATGCTAAAAAAAATGATTTAAAAAAAAAATTTACTTCAAAATACACTAAAAAGTATGAAATAACTCTAATCTAACACTGATTTGAAGTCAGCGAAAGAGCACGACGTATTCCATTGAAAATATTTTGATGTAGATAATTTTTTTTAATTACTTTTTTATTTCGTAATTTTTAGTTATTCTTAAATGCACTAGAATTTGACCAAGGTTTTGAGGTGTTTTTCCCTTGACACCACACTCGTAGCTCGTATCAATAAGCCAGGCCGTAACACATATTTGTACTGAACCGATTTCTATGAAACTTGCACTGTTCCCTAAGTTGAAGTAAATGTAAACCAATAAAAAATAATGGTTACAATCCGATTAATATCTTCGGAGATATGCGTGGTAATTTTTGAAGTCGATTAAAAAGAGACAAGTTACCTTGAGCTAACTTAGCTACGGCCGGATACCACCTCGCGGGGTACCGATAGTTGGCTGAGATGAGGACTGGCACGACCAGGCAGGTGTAGGCAGCCATCAGCCACGCGCCGCCCAGCGCCACCAGCAACCCTCGGGGGGCCCAGTACGGCAGCAACAGTACCACTGATAACAGCCACACTGGAAGAGTTAAAGTTAAATTATTGTTTTCACCTCTCATGTCATCAACATTAAAAAATGTGTAGGTATGATGCACAGATAGATCATACCATCGAATAAGATATATAAATAGGACACAATTGTAACATAAGGTCCTGCAGAACACACCGATAGATGCATGACGACCTATTTTACACTTAACGGGGACCAGAATGCACTACCCTTTACATTCGGGGTAGTGCCCGAAAATTCGCAAAGAATATTAAAAAACGCATACGCGATGGTTACGTTAATTCTTTGCAAACTTTCGGGGTACAGTTAGGCACTACAACGTACCCTGCTATACCGTGCTAACGTACCTACAATCTTGTTTTATCTAATAGTATGTATCATATATTATGGTCCTTATAGCTAACGAGTGTAAGAAGACTAGATACTATTTAGTCTGTCATTTAGATAATCAAAAAATATTAGACATGTATTTTGACAATTAAACAAAAAAATACGAAGATTTCGTATGTTGAAGTTCCACGTGACTTCATGTCTCACGTCGACGAGTCCCCCCCACTCCCGAACTTTGACGAGCTTTATCTTTGTCATTTTTTTATGATTTGGTAAAGCAAAAAATACATGGCCAATATTTATTAATAATCTAACTGACGGATAGTTTAGTTTTTTTTTTTTTTAAAAAGAAATCTATTTGGAGCCAACTTAGTTATTAAATTCATACCATAAAGCATGGACTTATAATCGGTATACGGTATTATTACCTACCTAATCTATGAATAAAAAATAATGCGCATGCGTTTGCGCATCTTTTATCCCATTTACACTTTATTCAGTTGTAGTTGGCACTTGAGTGAAAATTTCTGACATAGTAAAAAATATTAATGAGACATGCAACGCATACCGGCCATTCGCTATTCTATGTAGTAGATATATAGATAACTCTTTATTGTACAAAAAGTATTTAACAAAGTATAAAAATTTATGCTTAAAGTTTAAAATTACTGTAAGTACCTACAATAGGCGGTCTTATCGCGGTATATAAGCCATCTCTTCCAGACAACCTTAGGATGGAGAGGAATTTAGACACGTTATTAGACAAAGTAGTAGTAGGTACCTACAAAGAACACGTCATGATATTATAGCTCTAAAGACCTAAAAAAGGCAAATACAACAATAAATCCAACTTGCAACCGGTGTCAGTGCACCGTAAACAATTATTAATAACGTTCTTAAAATAAAAACGTTTACGCAAATGAAAATTATAAGATGATTCAAATGAGAGCAATCATATGCAGATTATTTTTCTTTTGAAACTTTGAAACTACGCTAAATCTTAATTATAGTCATGGATGGCGGCGAACACTTATTACTTAATTTATAGAAAGGTAGGGGAAGTCCGGGCAAAGTGGACACCTTAACCTTTGACAGCCTATGGAAAGAAAATCGATAGACATAGAAATAAAATAGTGACCGAGTATGAATCAGTATTTATTACAGTTTTTAATATAATCAACAAAATTTATGTAATCTCAATACTTTACTCGAAAATATTAATAGTATTGCAATTGGTACCGCTATCCGTTTTGCCCAACCCTACGGGTAAAGTGAACAGGACATTGGGCAAAGTGAACACACGGTCAATTAATGAACAATAACCGAAGAATATAAGCCAAAATATAATTTTAGAAGAATAATATCAGTGACGAATATGAGAACTAATCACTTATCAGTGCAGTTGTCACAAATAAATATGCCATCTCCTTCGCAAAATGTGCACATCTCGTGACTGCATTGCATTGCTTAAAGGTGTTGCACTACGAGATGAATCATCAACTGGGTGCCCATTGAGTTCAATTTAATCTACTCCACAAAAATAAATCATCATTTTGTTTGTCTTTAGATTTTCAAAATTTTGTTCGGCCGTGGGAAGTGGATACCTTATCCACTTTGCCCGTGTTCACTTTGCCCAATAGGTACTTGTTGAACTTAACCTAACTTACAATAAAATCCAGAAACAAAATCTCAACAAAACTCACAGCTCTTCAACATGAAGCCATGCTCTTTAAAGATATAATAAAGTCAAAACAGTAACATCACATGTCCATGAGTAATTATAAAAATTCGTTTCTTGAAATATGGTAAAAGATTATACCTTTTTGATTTCTTTTATTTTTTTCTCGAACGACGCGTGACCACGCGCTAAGTCTGTTTTTTTACGATTGAGGAGTAGGGGAGAGACCTTGTGTCATGAAGAAGGTGTCCTCAGATGCATCATTTTGAAATAGTAAAGGGTATTCGCTTTGCCTGGGCTATTCACTATGCCCGGACTTCCCCTACTTAAGAGGTGAAAGATACTTTCACCTCTTAAGTACCTTTCTATAATCCTAAGCATGAAAATCTTGTACCCTTTTCAATTCTCTCTCTCAAGACGTTTCAATCCTCAAAACTAAGTCAAGAAGTTATTGAAACATCTTGTGCTAAATGGTTACGTCTATGTTCAACTTCTTCTTTGTCTTACATTTCCAAAGCACAGAAGACAACCATCTCTTACTTCTCAATTCTAGGCACGAATAATTGTTTTGCAATAAATCAATGTAATTAAGTATGAATTGAAAAGTGGAAAATTAATCACATAACAATCCAATAGTGCTTAATTTTGAGTATAATTTTGTTTTTTAAGTTTTTATATCAAATTTTATTTTGCATAAATTCCATTAATTGTAATAAATATTAAGATTCCGTTAATAAGTTTAGATATATCGTCATTAAGTTAGCTTCGTTCATATCATATTTATACTTCCTCATAAGCTTCATCAATTGCTGCATAATCCTCTAAGTAGGTACATATATACCTATAAAAACTCTTCTAATTCCAATCATGTACCTACCAAAGACCAAGACACGTGCTATCTGCACATTTGTAAACATATGACTCACTAACATATAGACAAACAAACATATTTATTGTTTAGTATTTTTTTTGCGGTAGGTGGTATCTTTTTTAAGCTGATACGACACCATGGTGTTCTATAGCCAAAACTATAATAGATCACTGAGATTTATTATAACAAAGTGTACACAAAACAAAACATGAAAGAGAAAAATACAATGAAAATACATCCAACTTGCCAAATGTTGTGAAAATAAATTTCATTCAAGGTTTTTTTTCAGTCTATTCACAATCGACACGAACTAGGTATATTAGATTGATCTGCATGACCCATAGTAAGTTCATGATTAAAGAAGTCTCATCTCATCAGGTACATACCAATATTAGCGATTTTGTCCTCCGATTTGATCGTGTGAAGTTTCGAGAAGGAGTCACTCCTGATTCGACCTCGCACTCTGGATATCATACCCATTTTCAATAGTATCGATTCAATATAGTTCACAAAATTAAATTCACCAACAATTTTCAAGCAACAAAGTCTTTTTACGATTAAATTGAGTTATTTAATGACAAATAATTCACTATGATGCCTCCGGTTTGGCCGAAGTGTGTCACATGAATGCGCATTTATCGGGCGGCTGCTTGGGCGGGCGGCGCTTGCGCAGACGCTACCTACGTATTTACGTCCGACTTTTTCTTATAAGTATATATACATTCCCGCACGAGTATATCCATCCACCTTTGCTCTCCAAACATAGCATTCAATGTAATGTAATTTTTGGAAAATAAGCATCATTATCTTCAACGCTGCCCACATAAAATAATAAAGCAATGACGTTTTATTTTTAAATTGAATTCCATGTCACTGACTTGGGAAACGGAAATAATATTTATATTTAAGTAATTATGGTTTAAAGAATGTATAAATAGGCAAATACCTAAAACATGAGTTACCTACTTGTTAAGACTGCCCTATTTTGGGTACCTATCATGTATAGATTGTTCTGTATCTATGCAAACCACATGATTCCTATCAATTAAAGAAAACTTACCTAAATAGATAGTACGTACGAATTTGCACGATGTTTGTTTAAATGGTTATATTTATTGTGAATGAGCTACGATGTCTCCGCCTACTTACAAAGTCTATGAATCAGAACTACAGAGTCCCACACAACTAAGTGGATAGGTGCTTACTATCGATTGCATTCATAAAATCTCCACGTGACTATCATTAGATATGGAATGTGCATGCACAAAATTAGGATATGGTACCTACATTGGAGAGTTATCATTATTTAAAAATAAGCTCATGATTAACTTCTCTACACGAAAATGGCATGCCACTATATACCATTGACATTACACATACATTCTCGGAAAACCTGTATGATAATAAACAAATAAGTAAGATTCTATCACCGAACTCATGCTATTTGAAATCTACTATAGTAGGTACTATTGAATATTCTGTGCTTCTCAGACAAAATATATGTAGGATCGCAAGGATGCCGGTTCGATGCCGTAACTTTGGAATGGTATACATACCTAAGTATCCCAAACGAAGGCCTTATCTTCTTCGTTACTAAGACGCAACTATTTCGTTCCTCCCAGACCAGTTGAAACTGTGGAGCATAAACCACTTATATACACTTATCTAAGTACTCTCTTCTCAGAACTCTTCAAAATGCACCCCTTGGTATTCCTGATGTTGATAGCCGGCAGCTCATGCCTGGCCCACTACGGAGAGGGCTACGACTCTCGCAACCTCATCGAGAGGGAGGAACCCCAGGACGATATTGGGTAACACTAATGATAATAGCTTTCTAATGTAATACCTACATAAATCAGTTCACACGCAGATAGATCCACGCTATCCTACATCGTACTGACGAAGTTTAGTCCGCGATCTGCATAATATACTGGGTGGAGACTTCGAGATGGCATATTTTCGAAACCTATGTTGGGTTAGTCATGCTGAACAACTTTTACTATGGGTCCAACACTGAATTCTCAAAAATTTTTTTTTACTCTTCATAGTCAATGTCAACCTTGCTCGATCATAATGTATGAAAAGGAAAAAATATTTTTTGAGAATTCAGTGTTGGTCCCATAGTAAAAGTAGTTCAGCATGATTAACCCAACATAGGTTTCGAAAATATGCCATCTCGAAGTCTCCACCTGTTATACAACTGTACATCTACTATTAGACTAGATGTAGGCCCCGGGTTCGAATACTATATGAGCTTGAGCTTTCGGTGAAGGAAAACATCGTGAGGAAACCATAGCATGGTGTTACTTTATAGTACCCACCTGGCGGCTACCACACTAAAGTTGAAAATCTGTCGCCAAGCTCCTATCGGTGTCTTTGGAAAAAAAAAAGCCAAACATAGTCAGATTGTCCAAAAAATATATAAAAAATGTAACCTTGCTGAGTTTCTTGCCGGATTCTTCTCAGTTGAAGGCCGAGTTCCGAACCGGTGGTAACTTCAGTAAATTTGACCTTCATAAGTGCCCTTCTGGGGCCTAAATTGAATAAATGGCTTTGACTTTGACTTTGACTTTGACTTCAGACAGCTGCACTTGAGAGCCAGTTCCTTTAAGGCTTTGTGTGCTTACCACCTTCGGCCACACTCAGTTCGTCATCTCACCATCACTTCATGGTGAACTTGACACATAGGCCGATAAGATACACAGATCGAAAAAATAAAATTTATAAAAGTTTGTTGCCGCGGTCCCCAGGCACGTTGACCCAGCCTGGTGGAAGATCTTCCCTTTTAAATGGAGGTGTCATCCTCCTTCCTTCAAGGACATTCGTTCAAACTACTCATTGAAGAGTACAGGGATACTTTTCAACGTACTTATTCTATCATGTCTACGATGGCTGGTGATTCTTGGTGCGGTTGATATCACCCTAATCTTACTTGTTTTCAGGTTCCCAGTCGTCGAATGTCCGGTATGCGAAGACATAGGTCGCTGGCTGCCAAGTAACGAGAACTGCCCCATTGTCAAAGGAAACAAGAAATACAAGAGGTGTGAACTTGGCACATACGTCAACGAAGTTTGCGGCGATCGTCTTGACTGCTACAGGGTATGACCTCCTTGCAACTTCAGGCATACTACTTTTATGATGTTCCCCATGCACAAAACAGGTGCAAGTAGAACCTAGTTGTAATAATGTAGATTCAAAAACTTCATTTCAGGGTCCCGGAGAAAAGTGCACTGTGAAGAGAGAGTTCGACACTTATGGGCAAAAATGTGCTCCCGGATATTACTGCAACAAACCTTTAGGTGTGTGCACCGGACGTGACTTCGTGATCGACAGCAACGTGCAGTGGTTGATCAACAGCCATCCTTACCAACACGACTCCCTGAGGCGCGGAGTCTTCAAGGGACGGTCCGATAACTCCAAATTTGGCTTTGACGTTATTCGTAACTAATTCAAAACAATTTCAAATAGTTATTACAGGACCATTGAGAATATGGACTTATTTAAACGCATTTAACCATTCATAACGCTTTTTGCATAATATGACAAAGTAGGTATACTTTTAATCTATTATTACACTTTATCAAAGATATGTTTATTTAGGTTATTAACTGCAACTATAATGATCTCATTTATATGATCTCAATACTAAGTATTTAAGCGTAGCCTATAATTATACTCGGTAATCTGTAAGTACCCTGAGTGTAGATAATGATGTTAGTAAACGTTTATTGTTGCTTTCGCGTTCATGCCTATTTTAAGGAATTGGTACAGAGCTTCACGCAAAATACTCATGGAACTAATTTCTCCTATTCAATGTGTTTGGTAGGCATGCGCAATCGCGACTATAGCATTTCCAGTACAGTACAGTCCATTTCCAGTACAGTCAGGGTATTGAATTAGCTAGTCAAAGTTAGTATTATTTATAAATGACATTTTATACAA
Organism: Polyploca ridens; assembly: GCA_951394255.1. Classification (NCBI taxonomy): domain Eukaryota; kingdom Metazoa; phylum Arthropoda; class Insecta; order Lepidoptera; family Drepanidae; genus Polyploca; species Polyploca ridens. The sequence goes on from OX596262.1 coordinate 8,821,561, forward strand.
TTACTCGCAAAATTTGAATAAAATCATCATGAAATATTATTTTGTTTGATTTACCTACTTACCTTTATTAATTTAACGCTAATTAGGCTTATTTACATCTGGTCTGGGAATGATTTATGGCTAAGGTCTTGTAGGTTTTCTGTTGGTAGTCACCAACACGTTTTAATTCAGAGTAAACAATCGACAAATTAGTATAAATAACCGGCGAAACTGTCATCTTGTGAGGTTGAGTCGTCATTGGATTATAAATAAAATTCAAATATGAAATTAGAACATATATATTTCATTAAAAACAATGTAATCAAAAATTCTTTATTGTATGTAAACATATTTTTAATAAACAATAATATGCGACAATGTTGCCTTAAATAAATTCAATATCAAAAATACATCGTTAACTATTCTTTCTCAATGTTAGCTTAATTCTAAATACCATGTATACAAATTACACTAAAATATTATTATTATTACTTATTTCAAATCAACAGCCAGATACAGTTTTACAAGTCATTTGAATCAAGCCTAATACTATTAAAGGAGTAAGTACTACTTAGTTGACGTACATCACGCATAGAGGTACATATAATACAATGTATGTAGTATAGAGGCGGAAGCAGACTACTCCCAATAACAGAACATATGAATTTAGACCATATATAACACTTTAGCACTAAACATTTATTTTCGTTTATTTTTTGGCCTCAACATATAAATAATAAATAAAATAATATAATAATAAATATTCTAAAAAGATAAATCAGTAACTATGTAAGAAGTAATCGTAATCGTCTACTATGAAACAAAGGAAAATCAATGAAAAACACGATTTATTCAAATAGGTGCCGAGCAATTAGTCGCTCTAATTTGTATAGGCCTTAGGTTTACGAGAGATATTATATCATATTTAGCTATACAATCATATATTATAGCTTTAGGGGGCCTACCACAAGCTCTTAAAACAAGGTTAAAATAACCTTATTTGTCTTTTGTCCTGTTTTGACGCCGGATGTCAAAGAGGGACAAAAGTCAAATAAGCTTATAATAATATTGTTTTAAGAGCTTGTGGTTGGCCCTCTGGTATTGCGCAACGATATTAGTATTGAACAGAATTTTGACTTGAAGATGAAAAAGGTGGACAAACTCGTCTACTTTACATAATTTAATAAGAAATTCTAACATTACACAAGAAGAAGAAGAATTTAGTTTAAAAAGTACAGAATAAAGACTTAGAATTTGGCGAAGAAAATTAGGGTCAAGTATTTAAGGCGCGGACTGACTACGATTTTGACAGGACTCGTTCTTCACTGGAATAGGGTTGAAAATGGTAAATCATAAATGTGTCGACTCTATGAAATGGACTGTTATTTACGGGTTTTCTTTAGATTATACAGAATATACGCATTAAATTGAATAAGTGTCCGGTTAACATTCTAATATAATTCTGTATCTTATATATTCTTAAAAATAAAATTGTTGTCATCACTGAAAATACGGAGAATTTCGACGCGAAAGATTTTTTTATTGGGACGAATTTAGGATTTTTTTATTGGGAATATCAAAGCACTTTTTAATATTCTATTCGGTTAACATTTTTCTCAAAACCCTCTTCTATCCACAGTATTTTTTTGTGTTAGGTATTTCATTGCGTTACGTCATACTCGACTCTCAAAGAAACCCATTTTTGAGATTTGAGCTTAGACCCGGCCTTAAAAGGAAATATGCATTTGATTCAAACGAACTCTATCCACTCATTACATGATTGGAAGACCAAGATCTCGTATCATTTAGTACTTATCACATCATTAATTACTCGAAAGGCCGATTTTTCTAGTGTCAGATATCATTATCCAAGATACACATACAATTACATAGAGACTAGGAGTAGGACACTAAGAGTAGGTTCTTAGACTTGTTTTACGGTTATAGGCAATAATCGTTGGAATGTCTGACACGGATTTGTTGGTACTCTGGTAAAAATGAAGTTTTAACAAAAATATTTGAATAATCTACTTACTACACACATTTTCTGAAATTTTGGCATTACATTGCAAAATACACGACAAGATATTGGAAACATTACATGGAGTACATTTTTAAATATATCGGAGTTTTGTCTTTCATGGACAAGAGTTCCTCATCCGCGCAGGCCTTTAAATTAACTCTAATACAACTTATAATAAACTACATATCTATAAAAAATTTAATTAATATAGCAGCTAGCCTGCTGTATCACATGACGGCACCATAATAATACTAAAAGGCATATTTGGTTCATAATTTTTGAATTTTCTTAAAACTATGCTAATCCTAGCCTGAATCACTTTTCTACCTTCTCTTTTAATTCTATCTCTTTTAATGCTTGAGTCAAAAGACACCTATCGAATCTAGTTTTGGCTATGTCAACGAGGAGACTAGTGGTGCGTTCCAATTGTTCAGTATCTTGTCCATGGTAGGTGCCCAATTCCCTGCATAAGTTCAAATACATGCGCCATTTTTGGTCTCTCGTTAAGCAAGTTGGATTACCGATGATGACCAACTTTGCTTTAGCCCTTGTGATTGTCACATTGAACCTCTGTAAAAAAATTTTTTTTACTTTACTACTTAGAATCAAATTTATCCTGGGATGTTTGACGTCTGAATCGATTGTCTTTTCTTAACCGTCTTCAAAAAAGGAGGAGGTTCTCAATTCGGTTGTTTTTTTTATGTTTTTTACCTCATAACTCCGTCATTTATTAACCGATTTGGAAAATTATATTTTTTTTGAAAGGGTATACTTCCCGTTTGGTCCCATTGTCATCAGATCAGGATTTGATTACTTCTTAGAGTACTTTGAAGTCGGTTTACGTTTTTTGTAAAATAGTCCAATTATTGCTAAAAATTATAATTGCCAATTATATTTTTGGCAAAAATATTAAATCAGTTTAGATATGAAACATCCTTACCATATATTTCCTAATATAAATACGAAAGTGAGTTTGTTTGTTACGCCTTACTCAACCGATCATCATGAATTTTGGCATGCAGATAGCCAATGGCATGGAGAATATAAGCTACTTTTATCCCGGGAACACGGGTGAAACCGTGGGGGACAGCTAGTATAGTATAAAGCTAACTTCCTGTACGAAGAGACTCTTTCAACACTTAGATTATTTGGTTAGCAACTTACTCCAGAACAAGATACGACGACGCCAAACGTCATGTTTTTTTTACTGTGTACAGGCCTGTGTTTGACGAAAATCTCATCATGGTAAGTGATAATGTAGCCGAAAGTGGTAAGCACACAAAGCTAGAAGGAATTGGCTCTCAAGTGCAGCTGTCGGAACACACCGATTGGTGCTTGGCGATAGAATTTCAACTTGACGGTGGTAGCTAGCCAGATGGGTACTACTACAAAGTACCCTACGATGTTTTCCTTTACCGAAAGCACAAGCTCATTGAAGGATTCGAACCCGGGACCTTCGCCTCGATATCCTAAGTGACTACCACTGAGCTATCATCGCCGATTTTTTTTCTTACAATATATTGGCGTAATATTTTTTTTTTATATATGTTGGCGTCACACGTCTTGTGTATTTTACCATTTTCCAGTTATATTATAAGTTCTAGTCACAATAAATCACTTTCACATAGTCCTCAGTCAGTCACCGTCCATAAAAGTCATGTTTTACTACAATGGTGGTTGTACTAAAACTTTTCACGGACTTCTTGAGACAACTTGAAAAGTCACGATACACATGATTAATTTAATTTCACTTCACTGGTGCACATGGATTGATCTTTATCGGGTAAAATACCACCGATAGTATGAAATAAAACTCAAAATACACGAATTTATGAAAATAAAAATGAAAACGCGACGTCACTCTGCAAGTTCCCGCCAAAAAGTCCTGGCGTAATATTATTTCAAAATATCTGTAATATTGACATAGATATAGATTTAATGTTACCTTATCTTCAACTAAGAAGCCGAGGTCGTATTTGGCGTCGTACTCGAGCAGCCTACAGTTGGCCCTCACAGTGGACACAAGAATAACGCGCTTTTCCTTCCCCTGGAACGCTTCCACTGTGCCTATATCAACCTTGTCTAACTCTTCACTTAACAACCACGCTTTGATTTTATACACCTGTTGTAACAAAATATAAAAACAATCCATTTTATCCCAACTAATATTACAGAAGCGAAAGTGATTTTTTTGTTTATTTGTTTATTACGCCTTCACGCATCAACTACTCAACGGATCATCATGAAATTTGGCATGCAGATAGCCTATGGTATGTAGAAGGGTATAGGCTACTTTTTATCCCGGGAACGCGGGTGAAACCGCGGGGGACAGCTATTCTATCTATATGTAAAATTCAATTGCTGCTAATTAGTCTTGCTAAAACTCAAAAACGGCTTGACCGATATGAATCTTTTTTGTTTGCACACCTTGATAGGGGTGGGTTTAAAATAAAAAAAGTCAAAAAAAAAAAGTTGGTACGCAGTTCACCAGGTCGACTTGTATTCTAATCTCACTTCTCTCTATCTCATCTCACTAATATTATAAATGCCAAAGTTTGGATGTTTGTGAGTTTGAATGTTTGTTCCTCAATCACGCTTCAATATGTGAAACCGAGGGGCGGAAGCTAGTAAATTTTTTTTTGACTTTCCTCACTCACGCTCATCTGATCCCAAACTAGGCAGAGCTTGTACTATGGAAACCAGATAACTGATATAATACATATATTACTTTTTGTTTGTAAATACATACAATTATATCCAAATAAAGATTTAAATTAAAAAAAAAACAATTCCACAAACACTCGTAATTATTGATTTAGTTTTATTAAATTTTAACAAACAAAGTAATTTTAGCAAGCAAACGACACGTCTTGAAGGCGCGGCCGACTCGAGCAAAATGGGGCTCAAGCAGGTTGCGCACGGTATTTATCGTCGCGTAGGTGACGTCACTGGCTCATGTCATTGTGAGGGATTTTCTTCTAACTATACTTAATATACATAATTACACCCAGACTCAGGACATACAGACATGTTCATGCACACAAATGCATGTCCTGTGTGGGAATCGAACCCACGACCTGCGGCGTGTAAGGTGAACCTTAACCAACTGCGCCAACTGACCCGTCTATAAATATATAAATGTGAGGAATAATTATGTTGCATATTTCTATATCGTACGGTATCGCGCTAAATTGATATTTTTTAGAAGCTAGAGAAGCTAGGACTGGGAAAGCTAGGGTTTGGGATACTAAGGCTAGGAAACCTACGGTGGGAAACCTACCTAGGGAACATGGGCGTAGCGAGGTACGGGCAGGGAGGGGTAGCTGCCCCCCCTTAGGAGACGGTCGTGCGCTGGTAAACTGTAATTCTGACGAGCTTCAAGCTTGCGACGCTTCTTAGACCTAAGAAACTAACAGGCTTGAAAGCTGGCTTGTGAAATCCAACAATAGGGGATGTGATTTCTAATATAAGGATTATAATCTAGGATTTTCTTTGTCTGCCCCCTATACACAATCCTGGCTACGCCCTTGGCTAGGAAAGAAAGCTAGAGCTAGGTATGCTAGTACTACGAAAGCTAGGATTAGGAAGACTAAGCCAGCCAAGCTATTATGAGCTACGGAAGCTACGGCTTGGGAAGCTAGGCCTAGGAAAGATTATTTAATTGTTGGTCCATGTAACAAACACGTTTAAATACCTGTCTTATATAAGGTGTAACGATACCAATATCTTCAGGTAGCACATTATGATTGTTGATTAAGGATTTCACATAGCGCTGTATCATTTCAATTTCACGCTCGTTGAAAAAGCTAAAACAAAATAATAATTTATCACACAAAGTGTACATACAAACAAATCGGGTGTCTCTAAGTCAGCATTTTCTAAATTAAAAATCTATAGAGATAAATAGAACCACCAAAAAATCGACACAACTTTGTCAAGCAGATGACGAAAATCTTATTATAAAGGGTTATTGAGGAAATCTATATACAAAAACATCGGGTCAAAAGCGGCACTAAATTAAGATCGGAGTAAAATTTACTTTTCCGTGTGTTAGGTATATATGGCTATTACCTACCTTGGAGTATTCTTCATCCGTTGTTCCCTAGAATTAACGCCGTGGAACACGATTGCTCGTTCACCCCCCGGGAGACCTAAGATACTCTTGCGACTTAGAGGATCAAAAGCTGCTAGCGGCTGAAAAAAATATGGTAGATATACTTTATGTGTAGCGTATTAGAAAGGCCTCAACGTTATGGAAGCTACCCACAACACTGGTAATCTGTGCCTTGCACAGATGGGTGAAATAATTTTCAGCTAGTAAATCAGTCACGGTACCGACCATAAACTAATACTTCATTCGTAAGTATTCAGAAATGTAATAATAAAATAAAGCGGAAGAGTTATTTTGTTTGTTTAAACGGGCTAATCTCTGGAATTACTAGTTGGATTTGAAAAAATATTTCTCTAATAAAAAACTATAAGTACGTTAATCCCGATTAGTATTCACAACTTTTTTATCCGGGAACGCGGGTGTTACCGTGGGGGACAGCTATACTGGGTGGAAATTTCGAGATGGCATATTTTCGAAACCTATGTTCGGTTAGTCATGCTGAACAACTTTTACTATGGGACCAAACCTGAATTCTCAAAAAAAAAATTTTACTTTTCATACATTATGATCGAGCAAGGTTGACATTTACGATGGAAAGTTAAAAAAAAATTGAGAATTCACTATTGGTCCCATAGTAAAAGTTGTTCGGCATGACTAACCCAACATAGGTTTCGAAAATATGCCATCTCGAAATCTCCATCTGTTATAAAACTGCAATATTATCTCTTCTCTCCTACATCTTCCCCGGGATTCCAGGACCCGGGCTCGAATCCTACAATGAGCTACAGCTTTCGGTGAAGGAAAACATCGTGAGGAAACCATAGCACGGTGTGTTGTGTTTATAATTAAATATCATATTAAACAAGATCCAGTGTACTGTAATTGAATCAAACAATGAATTTACAACTTATAGAATTAGCCATAGAGTAATAGACTAACAGACCATCAAAAGCTAGTTCGGATACACATCTAAATGATTATGCTTACAACACGGACTTTGTCGTACTAGGTACTAGGACCTATCAATGTGTTCCGACAGCTGCACTCGAGAGCCAATTCCTTCTAGGCTTTGTGTGCTTACCACCTTCGGTCACGTCATCGCTTACCTTGGCGAGATTGTGGACAAACAGGCCTATACAAAGAAAAAAAAACAAACAATGTATATACAACTTATATAACACCATAGACTAATATATCATAGACTAATAGACCATAAAAAGCTCGGATACACATCTAAATGATTATGGTTACAAACATGGTGGTAGGGTACTTTGTAATACGTTGTATTAGGCTACCACTCTCAAGTACAGTATACCAGTCATACAGAGGCGCGTTGCGTCCTATTGATCAGGTCTATAAATGTGAAAGAGTTGATACACAAGACAAGTGTGGATATTTGTGGCTCAATAACTCACAAACAACAACGCTAACTGGTCCGTCTGTTGTAGGTATATAGTTTATGGTCAGGGTTACTCACTTTAAGTTTATTTCCGTAATACAATATATTTGGCAAACATAGTATGTCCGGGTCCGAGCGATAGTTTTCGATGAGCATTGTAATGTAATTAGGGTCGGATTTATAAATCGGGCATGAGTCTACCAGACGTTCCAGTAAGGATATTCCTGTAACAAAAGTTAAATGAACGTTAACATAGAATTAAAGTCTAAAGAATATGGGTGATGATGAGAATGTTACGCCATTCTTAACTTGCCCCAATTTATATTGCCATGTTTAGATAACTTTCAAATGCCGCGTAATTCAGGTAGAAGCGCGTGCGCATCATAAAATCAAGCTACTATTGGTTAATTGATTTAAAGTCATCGCGTCACATTCTTAGCGGGAACGAAAAATAATGAGCTGCGATCAATTAAGCACCTTATAATTATCATGTATAGAGCTGATTGGTACCAAACACTTGCAATATTTTATGGTTTACCATGACCATCGAGGAAAAATCCCTTTGAGTAGTAATACCGAGCAATCCAATGCCGCTCCTAGTCACTGATTTTGGACAGTAAAGACCTATCACTGCATCGTGTGCTCTTGATTTGCGCGAATTTGAATCAGAGCGCAAGAGTCCTTGACTTAGCCAATCACAGCACATTGTCGTTGGTGGGAAATTGGCGGAATAGATGTCAATCAAAATTAACGTCATTGCACTTCTTTGGGTTAGGTAGTTGTTTGATGCTTATACTACCCGTACATAAAAATGCTGATAAAACTATCCATTTTGGCGAAACACAAACTTGCCAGTTTTGACCCCTTTTATGATTTACCTGTACCAACTTACCTAAACCCTTTTTTTTAGCATCTTTAGACATGCAGACGGGTCCTAGTTGCTTGGGGTCGCCGGCCAGCACGAGCAGGCCGCGCGGCGCCAGCAGCCCCGCCAGCGGCACCAGCGACACCGGCTCCGATGCCTGCGCCGCCTCGTCGATGAACAGGTGGCTCATTTCTAACCTGCACTTCCTCTGATTTTCCGCCCTGCATCCAAACACATTTTTATTTTTTATACTACTAATGTAACTAACAAACGGCCTACCTAATGTACAGTAGTATCAGTCCAACTGATATGGCTTACTGATGTACCTGCGCAGAAGATACTTTTTATACATTTTCTAAGCGCGGGAAACCGCTATTGGTCGGCAGCTGCAGCCATGATAGCGCGCGCCGTGCGGAGGGGCGTGACTTGCGAGTGATACGGAACTAACAGCTGCAAATATATATGTATATTATGAACCTTATAGTAGTGATCTAAGGTTGATTGTAAGTTTTAAGCATTCTTTCGTTAATCTTCGGGGCCATACTTTATTTTCTGTGCAAACGAGGATTCACGACACGCCTTATCAGTTGGGTAATACTGTAAGCGGTTACCGTGCACGTATGAATAAGGTTTCCAGAGCTCATTGGCGAGGGTGAAAGGGTCGGTAACGCGTGAGAAATACCCTGAGTCAACACCCGTGGCATCACAAGCGTCCATAGGGCTACGATAACCGCTTAACCCCAGGTGGGCCGTATGCTTGTTTGCCGACTTAGTCGTATAAAAAGTCTATAGAAGCTTATAACACCAGGGCAAAACCGACCCTCCAAAAATCTCTTCACACCCAGAGTTTGAACAGGTGTTGAGATGAGTCGCTGTGCCGGTAGCGGAGGGATAACATTTGTTACTACACCGTTTGTCCCCGCAAACTGACAAACAATGACCTTATAAGTAAAAGAGTGGCACGTTAAAACTGTGCTAGCTCACTTTAGCTATGAGTCGCGTCAGAGCGTCATAGACACTACATGTATGAAAGTGTGCCATGTATGAAGTTCAAATCTTGTGTAGGTAACCTATCTACCTCTTTACTTATACTATCATTGCTGACAGCACAGCGCCTCCTCATGGAGCTCTGGCCACCTTAAGGGGGCCCTTCATGGCCAACGCAACTTCAACGCAAGCATAGCCTACATGCTTGTACTTTCATCCAACGTAATGTTTGACTGCGAAAAAAGAGAGACAGCATCAGAGCCGTCGGTTATCAGTCTATAAATTCCGCTGATCACTCGCGGCCGCTTCACTAGGTCGTCATTCGTGATTTCGCATATCATAAAACTTGTTCCAGGAGTATACTTCTTGTGAAAAAACTTGTTCCAGGAGTATACTTCTTGTGAAAAAATCTTTCAAGTTTGTGAAGAAAAAAAATGTTATTTTGAATGTCCAATATATTTACAATGTCGGATCAAGATGTTTTATTTACTTTTTACAATTTATAGGTACATTAGATATGGCCAAAGTTCAGGTAAAATTTGGGCAAAAACGCTGTTTTCCAGAGGCTTTTACTAAATTTGTTTCAAACAATTTTACTTATCTTACCTAGACATAGTGCACAAGATAGATATTTGCTTACAAAATCTAACGAAAAATGTTTAACAAAGCCATAATAAGTACAGAGTTTTTGTATGAAAAGTATGACGAGATGCCTGCTTTAATCTACCTTATTTCTTAAATTTAAACTTCAGTTAGAAGTCAAAACTCCTGTCGCTACCATCGGGTCAGAAATCAGACTTCAACTAAGATAATAAGATCTTTTCTCAGAATAACGCCTCAATCTTTTAGATTCACATTAGTCACAGACAAATTATGAAACAATACCCGTTAGATTATTTGGACGAAACATTTGATTTTAACGTCAAGAAAACCATTAATTTCCTCTGAAACTTTGTTGAATCTCACTATACTATACATACAGGGTGGAAATTGATCTGAAAGTACAGTTTTTACGCTATTGGTATCGGCATTTGCAGAACATGAAAAAAAATCATCTGTATAATAAAACAATAAATGCGAAAGTCTGAATGGTTGTATGTTAAGATGTTTGTGGTTAAATCAACGGCTGAACGAATTTGGTTGAAAGAGACACAGATAAAGTATGCTCTAGATCAGTGTTTTTCAATCTTATTGATTTCGCGACCCCCTTACAGGTTTCAAAATTCTGGCGACCCCCTTGTCAGACAGACAAATAATTTATAAATTAAAAGACTATGATAATGATTTTCTTTATTTTGATACCTTTACTTATTAGTCTGCAAGAAGCCGCGAGAGGTTTGCAACTAAGTAAGAGGTAAGTTGGACGCCCGCTTGCGCGAAGTCTACCTTACCTTTTTCCTTCTGCCGGCGACCCCCCGACTAAGGTTTCGTGACCCACCTAGGGGTCGCGACCCACAGATTGAAAAACACTGCTCTAGATTAACACGTAATTTAGATTATCCCGGGTAAATAATAGGACCACCGGGAACACGAGTGCAGCTGCCCTAAAAACGTAGAGTTACGCAATATTGCTGAAAGGAATTCATTTCCCGAATTCCCAGCAGATCTGACGCAATTCCTATAAATTTTGGTAAAATGGTCACTAATTTCATGCAATTCAATTCATTAGCTGATTCTAATTTGATATTAATGTTACAACACCAAAAATAAAAAACCGTAATTTACCGGTAAGTTTTTCTATTATCATTTTTAAGTCGTAAGAAAGAACTAATAGAGAATTCACGTATTAAAATTATGATCTTAAACATTTGTAACTATAAAACGTTTATAAAACTGCAATTACGTATCTAAAATGGGAATTTATAAATGATTAAGAAAATATTTTCAGCTTCGACTGGTAATAATAAGTTTGCTAGTCTATGGTCGGTCGATGTCACTAAGTTATATATTTTACCTACATAAAGGTGGTAAATAATACTAATATCTTTTGAATTTTATCAAAAGTTCTTTATATAAGATAAATTCCGTCATTATTTAGTCTAAATAATGGATTATTATGAATAAACAATCACGTGAAATGTGCAGGGAAGAAAATTTCTGTGTAGTACAAATAACAAGAAGAAACATTTCGTTCATTCGTTATGAAGACTTTTTAACTAAAAAAAGCCGAGTATTTGCGAAGACAAAGGAGTAATTGCATAAATATCCTCTATACATGATAAATCATTATGAGGACATTTCACCAGAGTTCCATGTTGAAGTTTCTAGTTTTATGAGAGTGAGTTCGTAAATATCATCAACTAGCTTTATAGCCCGCGACTTCGTCCGCGTAGACTATTACTTTTTTCTAGATATGAGTCATTGTAACAATATAGAGCTTTGTTCATGGCTATTGTCCGCCACTACGTGTGATATTGACAAAAGTTCAGGTAGATTAAGAGCTCATATGCGAGGATGCCACATAAAACTGAAACAGTCCTGCCGCAAATCAACTCTAGCAAATTTCAGAGTTTTTCCCTGTGACTACAAACATTAATTAGGAACTGTTATCTTTTAAATTCAAACGGAAGGTGATTTGGGATCAATGGTATACGCGGCAAGAAGACTGTTTCTCCTCTGGCAGAACCAGTAAATATTTTGGCCTCAATAACATTGCGGCGGAGAGCTGTTACTTGTAGTCTAGTTCCACATCACAATTTTGGAGGCCTTATCGGTTCAAGGTATTTCCAACATCCGTCTCCAGCACCACATCTCGAATGCATCAATCCTTTTTCTTTCTCGGGCCAGTATAGTCCACGCTTCCACTCCATACATGAAAATGAGGAATATCAATGCTCGTATTAACCGGATCTTTGTTTTAATACCGATTCCTCTCATTTTCCTGATGTTGTTTAGGCGCGTCATTTCAATACGCCAATAACATAAGCCGAAATAATAAATTTTGAAATGTTCACTCCGAAAATAAAGAACTTCATATTCTAAATTTAATCCCCCTTTTCACTCCTTAAGGGTTCAAACTCCAACAACACCGATATTCGTTGCGTTAGTTTATAACCATAAGCTTAAATAATAAATTTTGTGTACTTCCATACACAAATTCATCCCCTTTTCCTCCCTTCGGTGGTGGAATTATTACAAACGCTGAGATAACTATATATTAATTTTCAATCGTCAGCCTAAACACAAAATTTTAAGATCCTAACTTCAAAACTGACGGACTTGCATACAAACTTTCATCCCTTATTTTACCCTGTTAGGGGTGGAATTTCCAAAAATCCTTCCTTAGTGGATGCCTACACCGTATAATAATACATTTAGTGAAGTTTACTTTGAAATTGAAGGACTTGCATACACAACTTCATCCCCCTTTTCCTCCCTTCGGTGGTGGAATTATTACAAACGCTGAGATAACTATATATTAATTTTCAATCGTCAGCCTAAACACAGAATTTTAAGATCCTAACTTCAAAACTGACGGACTTGCATACAAACTTTCATCCCTTAGCTTACCCTGTTAGGGGTGGAATTTCCATAAATCCTTCCTTAGTAGATGTGATGTGTATATGCAGCGCGCTGCCGTTCGGCAGTAATAAACTAGTGTTCGAGTAAGACGGTTGTTTCATTGCTTCATACATCTCACTGGCGAACGTCGTTGGATTACCCACGCTATAAGAAAATAAAAAAATAAAATGAACGCCTATCTCGGGAATTTGCCGGTTTTTGACCATAAAACTAGCGAATGGTTGATATACAAAGGCAAATTGACGCAGTTTTTGAAAATCAACAGTGTGGACGATGAAAAGAAAAGTGGAATTCTACTAACTCATCTCACAGAGGAAACGTATCGATTAGTGCTTAATCTCGCATTTCCTAAGGAGTTGGAAGCGTTGAGCTACAAAGACCTAGTTGTATTACTCGATGGCCATTTCAAGCCAAAGAAGTGCTCATTTGTGGACAAGGCAAAATTTTTTAGTGCCAGCAGGAAACCAGGCGAAACCCTAGGAGAATGGGCGGCGCGACTAAGAGGTTTGGCAGTTTATTGCGACTTCGGCACCGCTCTAGAAACGAACTTGAGGGATCGTTTCGTCCTTGGCCTGAATGCAGGTCCAGAACGCGACAAGTTGTTCGAGAAGAGCCCGTCTACCCTCACGTTGACGCAGGCTATTGAAGTGGCGGAGCAGGCGGCTTGTGCCAAGGAGGCAAAAGCCATGTATGGCGCCAGTACCAGTGAGGCCGTTTCTATCAAGGAGGAACCAGTATACCGTGCGAGATTCCAAGGGAAACCTAGTCGCGGACGTGGCGAGGGCGCGGGTGGCGCTGTGGCGTCAGCTCATCGAGATAATGATCGGTGCTCAGTTTGCGGAATGAAAAATCATAGTAGTGATAAGTGTCGTTACAAGGGCTACACGTGCCAAAAGTGTGGTGTAAAGGGCCATTTAAAAAAAGTGTGTGGTAGCTCTAAACACTCGTCGTGCGTTTATCATGTCGATTCTAACGAGGAATGCAGTGGTAACCAGTCCCAGGACACGGTATGTGACGAGTGCCAGAATTTTAATATAAGGTATGTAGCTGATAAGCCTATTCAAATTGAACTAGTTTTAGGTAATCAATTTATTAAAATGGAGCTCGATTCAGGATCTGGTAGCAGTGTAATTTCAGATACATTGTACACTAAGATGTTCTCACATTACCAATTACAAAATTGCAATGTAAAAATGTGCTTGTACAATGGACATAAAATCTCTCCATTAGGATTCTTCACAATTATAGCAAAATTTAATAATATGCAACGAAATATTAAAGTTTTTGTGGTTAAAAATGGAGGTCCGCCACTACTAGGTAGGGATTTCATGTCCACCTTTAATTTAATTATTACAACCGACATTAAGTCGTTAGTGTGTAGCGATAATGATGTAATGGAATTACTCAAAAAGTTTCCTGATCTGTGGAGGGATGAGTTGGGTTCATTTAATAAATTCAAAGTTACACTACAACTAAAAGATAATTTTGTTCCAAAGTTTTATAAGCCGCGAACTGTACCCTTTGCTCTAAGAGATAAGGTCGAGCAAGAATTAGAGCGTCTAGTAGGTTTAGGTATTTTGGTGTCTATAAACCACGCACAGTATGCCACTCCAATAGTACCTGTGTTAAAGGAAAATGGTAAAGTTAGGATCGCAGGAGATTTTTCAGTCACACTAAATAAGGACCTAGTAATTGAACAATACCCTTTACCCAGGATTGAAGAGGTTTTCGCTAAGATTGGAGGGGGTGAGCTATACAGTAAAATTGATTTGAAAAATGCATACAATCAATTTTTATTAGATGAGTCATCACAGGAACTTACAGCCATAAATACGCATAAAGGGCTTTATAAATATACGCGTTTAGTTTACGGCTTAGCAAATGCACCGGCAATATTTCAAAAATCGATGGAAACACTCTTATCGGGCATAGACGGAGTCAGTGTCTGGCTTGATGACATATGTATTACAGGTCCTGATAGGATATCACACATAAAAAGGCTAACTGAAGTTTTACATAGATTGAGCGATGCCGGTTTACGCCTTCAAAAAGAAAAGTGCGAATTTTTCAGAGAAAGCGTTCTTTATTTAGGTTACGTGATCAGTAAAGCGGGTTTAATGACGAGTCCTGATAAGGTTAAGGCGATAATAAGCGCTTCCGAACCTACTAATGTCACCGAAGTTAAGAGATTCCTAGGTGTCGTAAATTACTATAGGAATTTTATTCCTAACGCGTCGTCATTATTGAATCCGCTCCACGAGTTACTACGAAGTGATGCACCCTGGGAGTGGGGAGAGAGGCAGCGGCGGGCTATGGCGGCGGTGCGCCGCGAGTTGGCGTCCGAACGCGTGCTGGCACACTTCGAGCCGACAGCGCAGCTCATACTTACGGTGGACGCGGGGCCGGCTGGACTCGGCGCCGTGTTAGCACAGCGCGGGGACGGCGATGCGCACGAGCGCCCTCTCGCATACGCATCGCGTTCGCTAACTGCCAGCGAACGTAACTATAGCCAAATACAGAAGGAGGCGACCGCTATTATGTTTGGTGTAAAAAGGTTCCATCAGTATTTGTACGGTCGTAGTGAACCATTCATTTTAAACACCGACCACAGGCCTTTGGTTTCTATCTTTAATAACAAGACAGGTATACCGGTAACAACAGCGCTAAGGCTCCAGAGATACGCCATTACATTATCGGCTTATAATTATGTAGTACGTTATGTATCGGGTGAAAATAACGTAGTAGCCGATTATTTTTCACGCGCGCCGTTAAAATGCACCAACAAGTCAGAAGTGACCGATAATGATGTAGATATAGATACCTACTATGCACTTAAGTTTTTAGACGAGGCATCGCCTGCCACTACCGTACGCGACATAATGCAGGCAACGGAGCACGATACGGTGACTCAAACGGTGATTAGGTACATGAAAAAAGGCTGGCCTCGAAAAATTATTTGTAAATCTGTTTTACCCTATTTTCATTGCAAATCTGACTTACAGTACGAAAACGGTTGCCTTCTAAGGGGACATAGAATAGTCATTCCGTCGACCTTAAGAAAAAAAATGTTAGAAGAACTACACGACACCCATTTAGGTATAATTAAAACTAAAAGTAACGCGCGTAGTAGAATGTGGTGGCCCGGCATCGACGGCGACATCGAGCGCTGGATAGGTTCGTGTGCGACATGCGTGAGTGTGCGCGCTGCGCCGCCGCGCGACCCCCCCGCGCCCTGGCCCGCCGCCACCGCTCCCTGGCAGCGCGTGCACATTGATTATATGACCGTGGGGCAAAGGGTATATCTCGTGCTTGTTGACTCCTATAGTAAATGGGTAGAATGCCTACACATGCATAGTGGAACTTCAACTAAGAACCTTATTGTACAGCTAAAGGGCATATTTTCAACCTTTGGTATACCGAACGCGTTGGTTTCAGATAATGACGTCAAGATTAATTCTAACGAATTTAAAACATTTTGCTCTTCCAACGGTATTAAATATATGACGTCACCCATTTATCACCCTCCCAGCAATGGTCAAGCCGAAAATTCGGTAAGAACATGTAAAAAAATGTTGAAATGTATTCTAAAGGACAACCTACCGCTGTATCAGATAAGTGAATTACTGTTAGGTTATTTGTTTAATTATAGGAATACTGTGCACTGTACCACTGGTGAAACGCCAGCTAAGTTAATGTTCGGTAGGAAGTTGCGATCTCGTTTAGATTTAATTGTACCATCAAACGAAATTCATGTGGATTCCCCTTCGGTACTCGGAAAAAGGCAATTTTCGATTGGCGATGTCGTTTGGACCCGATGGTACAGCGCACGGAAGGAAACATGGCAGTTAGGTATAATTAAAAATAAAATAGGTATTAAAATGTATAACATTTTTATTAAAAATTTAGATATTTGCTGTATAAGACACGTGGATCAAATAGTTAAATATACGGGAAACAATCAGTCGGCATTCACAAATAATGATGTGTCTCATCAGTTTCAGTCGCCCGACGAACTAGTTCAGGACAGAAATTTAGTTTTACCAACATTTTCTAGTGAGCAACAGGTTTCTTGTTGTAATCCGCCCCTGGCAACTGAAACTAATGAATCACCAGTAGCACCAGACGCGGAATGTGTCCCAGACAATTGTGATGTGGAAAAAGGGGGCGATTGTGAGGCTAACGAGAGTGAGGGGATGCCCGCTGGGGATATACCAGTGCCAGTGCAGCCTGAGACTATTTTGTCTGAAAGCAACCAATGTCCAAGTACTATCGAGCGTAATATTGACGTACAATCAGCACCATCATCCCCACTCTCACGCCAGAAGCGTAAGAGAAATGTTGTAGATTATAAGCAATACTTTTAAAAGATTTGATTCTACTATATGTGTATTTATCTTATAATATGTTTAAACTTAATCTTTTAAAAATAATATTATTATATTGTCACCAGGTTTCAAAATCTAAGTGTGGAGAAATGATGTGTATATGCAGCGCGCTGCCGTTCGGCAGTAATAAACTAGTGTTCGAGTAAGACGGTTGTTTCATTGCTTCATACATCTCAAGATGCCTACACCGTATAATAGTACATTTAGTGAAGTTTACTTTGAAATTGAAGGACTTGCATACACAACTTCATCCCCCTTTTCCTCCCTTTGGTGGTGGGATTATTACATACGCTGAGATAACTAAACATTAATTTTCAATCGTCAGCCTAAACACAAAATTTTAAGATCCTAACTTCAAAACTGACGGACTTGCATACAAACTGTCATCCCCTATTTTACCCTCTTAGGGGTAGAATTTCCAAAAATCCTTCCTTAGTGGATGCCTCCACTGTATAAGGTATCTTTGTGCAAAATTTCAAATCTCTAGGTTCAGCGGTTTGGGCTGTGGGCTGATATATCAACAATCAGTTTATCATTTTATATATTAAGAAGATTACCCTCTTAGGGGTGGAATTACCAAAAATCCTTCCTTAGTGGATGCCTACACCATATAATAATACATTTAGTGAAGTTTACTTTGAAATTGAAGGACTTGCATACACAACTTCATCCCCCTTTTCCTCCCTTCGATGGTGGAATTATCACAAACGCTGAGATAACTATATATTAATTTTCAATCGTCAGCCTAAACACAAAGTTTGAAGATCCTAACTTCAAAACTGACGAACTTGCATACAAACTTTCATCCCTTATTTTATCCCCTTAGGGGTGAAATTTCCAAAACATCCTTCCTTAGTGAATGCCTACACCATATAATAATACATTTAGTGAAGTTTACTTTGAAATTGAAGGACTTGCATACACAACTTCATCCCCCTTTTCCTCCCTTCGATGGTGGAATTATCACAAACGCTGAGATAACTATACATTAATTTTCAATTGTCAGCCTAAACACAAAATTTGAAGATCCTAACTTCAAAACTGACAAACTTGCATACAAACTTTCATCCCTTATTTGAACCCCTTAGGGGTGGAATTTCTAAAAATCCTTCCTTAGTGGATGCCTACACTATATAATAATACATTTAGTGAAGTTTACTTTGAAATTGAAGGACTTGCATACCCAACATCATCCCCCTTTTCCTCCCTTCGGTGGTGGAATTATCACAAACGCTGAGATAACTACACATTAATTTTCAATCGTCAGCCTAAACACAAAATTTGAAGATCCTAACTTCAAAACTGACGGACTTGCATACAAACTGTCATCCCCTATTTTACCCTCTTAGGGGTGGAATTTCCAAAAATCCTTCCTTAGTGGATGCCTCTACTGTATAAGGTATCTTTGTGCAAAATTTCAAATCTCTTGGTCCAGCGGTTTGGGCTGTGGGCTGATATATCAACAATCAGTTTATCATTTTATATATTAAGATAACAGCATAATGTAGCATATTCCCAACCTAATCTCAACAAAAGAATATACTATTATTTCTATTTATACCATAAATTATTGAATTATAAGCCCCAAATAATATGTTCAACAGAAACTAGGATTTTTTTATATGAAACATGCAATGCATGTAAAGTGCATAACTAAGACCATTATTAACTTTCCCTTGTTAGATAGGTGGTAGGTTAGGTAG
Source organism: Polyploca ridens (assembly GCA_951394255.1). Taxonomy (NCBI): domain Eukaryota; kingdom Metazoa; phylum Arthropoda; class Insecta; order Lepidoptera; family Drepanidae; genus Polyploca; species Polyploca ridens. The sequence continues at coordinate 8,840,535 of OX596262.1, forward strand.
ATGATACCTACTAAGCGTGATGTCAAACAATAATATAATCAACAAATAATATTACTTTCAGGTTATAAATTACCCGAAGATAAAGATAATTGTACATGGGATTACCAAAAGGATATTTATATTATAATTACTTTGGCATCTGTCATCATCATGCTGCTAATATGATGGGGAAAGGACCACAGAGAATTTGGGAGTTGGCGTTGCTATCATGCCGTAACATTACCTACACTAAACTATAATGTTGATAATACTGTAATAAAAGTTACGCTGATTTATTTACTTTTGTCTTTTATTTAACCTAAACAAACACGCAACCCCTATGTGTATCTCTTTGTGTCACTGTGATTAGTCTTCGGCAATATATACCAACACAGATATATATATACTCTAGTAATACCTTTGATAGAAAGTAGATCTGCGGATATAATTCCTCAAAACGCTAAAGCTTATTCTATCAAAATTTAAGCTGCAGATCTTAAAGCTTTTTGTTATTATTAGTTCTAATCTTTATAAAAAATCAAATGTATAAGAAACTAGTCAGTTGCATGTAGCATGCAGTCGCATGACAGATGCACGCACAGCTCAAACCGCAGAGTACAGAGATACTTGAACTTTTGCACACATGTTCCTTATAACATAGGCAACTACTAAGGTCTTTTCGAAATTCAACCCCTATGGGGATAAAAGGGGTTTCTGGGTGGAAAAATAGTATAATATTAATCATGTAAAAATTACGATAGTACTATGTTAGGTTATCACAAAATTGATGGTAAAAGAACTTTATTGGTAGCCAATAGCTTTTAACATTCCACAAAATGGTTTATGGGTGTTAGAAAAACCTCGAAATTCCCTCATTATTCATTGATTTTCAACAAAATCTCTAAATTGAATTGTAATAAGTTGCTCCTCGGTATCCTCTTATGATTCTACTGTTTGACACAAAAGCAATTCCTATTTAGTGAGCCATTTTACCAATCTCCATAGAAAACTGTCAAAAAAATGAATTGCAGAATTAGAATCGTATTGAGATCCTATCCTGAATTGCCTACTAAGTGACCATTTTACGATTTGTAATTCAATTCCTAATGGGAACTCAATCCGATTCGGCGTTTCCTTCCTTTTTAGCCCCCCAGGGCATTAAAACATGTTATAATAAAATTATGTGGTAATTTTTTTTTTAATAAAATTATTTTCTCCCTTTTACAATACTCGACAAACTATAAATAACTGTTTAACATAAGAATAAAAAATATAGGGTATTGCCACAGTATTGCTAACAAAATTAAATAAAATTCTGTGTGTATAGTGTTGTGTGTTGTAGATGTATAATGTTGTGTAAAGGGTAATGTAAATATGTGTCAGTAGTACTTACGTAGAAAACTTGGCGGAGTGCAAGAGTGTTGTCACCACTACTCTGTAGGTTGCTAACTGTGCATTACCGACGCTATAAAAGGTCTTAATGCAAGTACCATTAGATACGGCCGCTAGGGCAGGCGGCAACACGCTCCTGTACACAATAAAATTCTTTGTTATAAAAAGACGGCCAAGTACGTGATGGGCTCGCACATGCATATGTGTTTTCGTTCAGTGTCAAATTGATAGGTATTGATAACACATATGAAACTCGAAAATTTAAAAATAATATAACGATCGACGTGGGAACTCTAATCTAAAACTGTTTAAAAGTCAGAGGAAAAATCTGCGGTACTATAAACACAACCCTTGGGTAGAATTAGATATTTTCTATGGAACTCGTCGTGCGCTTTCGGCGACTTCAAAACAGTGTCAGATTAGAGTTTCTACGTCGTTATATTTATATTTTTAATTTTTTGTTGAAACCCACATTGAAGCGGTTTAATTTTTTTATAAAATGTTATTTTATAGCTTTAGCGAACTGTGCGCGAATGGACCCGATTTAGGCCCGGTTTCAATAATTTACGGACCGGTATCGATTAAGATTTATTAAAATTAAGACTCTTATATCTTTACTAATAATGAAGCAAAGACCTCAAAGCTTTGCATAGCAGACCCTCCCATATGGAAGTAGCTATCACAGGTAAAATTAGCTTACGAAATGATCTATATGCCCAGTTTGGCAATACAAAACCTACCATTGGTAAGCAAAACGATTCGTTTTTGTTTATTGAAACCGGGCAATAAACTATAACTATGGACACGAGAGTGGTCTTGTCAGGGCACCGTTTTTCATTTATTACGGGATCGGGAATAACTATGGTAATATATTGCAGTTATCTATACAGGAAGAGGAGATATTTTAGCTCTTTTAAAGTGTAAGTTTAGATGGAGTAAGCGTTATTTTTTCAAACTTAAAAAAACATGTAGATATTAGGACCAATTTTTTGACCACTAGTTATAAAACACCTTTTTTTCAAGAACATTAGTGATGACAATCTTACCATTCCCTCGTTTGTGAATTTGCGCGGAAAATGAAATTGTTAATGTTCAGTTGATTGTTATATTTGAAAAGCATTAAAGCGATGTGGTCCGCGGCCATGTTAGAGTCCGTGCACACAAGCACCCTACTCGTGGGATCATGTACCACTACCTGTTAACAATTAAAAATGGTCTTTAATATATAGAACAGAGGTATAGTATGCTAGTCTACATAAATTAACAGTTTCTTAATAAAAGTATGGTTTGACATATATTTACCTGAATGATAGCTTCCACAATTGTCATAGTTTTACCAGTCCCCGGGGGGCCAAACACAATGTACGGAGCCGTCCCAGATGTGCTCGATACTATATGTTCCACTGCCGATTTCTGTTCTTTATTTTTTGCAATCAATTTATTGTAAAATCTGAAACATTTATCAGATTTAATAAGTACGCCGCGATTACCGGTATAAAGCGGTTGTCCCACCGTCGGCGAGGAAGCGACTAACTATCGGCTATTTTCTCGCCCAAGAAACGTACAATATACATTCCGTGTAAACAAAAGAGATGCATATATTATCGCTGTCTTTTTCACACCTCCGGCGAGGACTGGCTCCACTAGTTTGACGCTGAGCGACAAGAGCTATCAAAGATAATACTTGCTCAGCGATGCTCACTTGGCGATTAGAACTTACGCAGAAAGTCCAAACAGCGTTCATTTCTACCTAGAGTGCGAGTAATCGCCCGTCGCACTCGGACACTCGCTGGTAGCCCAGCGACAAAACTATCGGAACTACACACTCGCTGCTCGCTGCTCGCCAACTCGTTTTCAGTTGCTAGCTATACTAGCTTTTTTTTTTTTTTTACTGTTTATAGGCCTGTCTTTGACTGCAATCTCACCAAGGTAAGTGATGATGCGGCCGAAGGTGGTAAGCACACAAAGCCTAGAAGGAACTGGCTTTCAAGTGCAGCTATCGGAACACACCGAAAGGTGCTTGGCGACAGATTTTCAACTTGAGGGTGGTAGCCAGCCAGGCGGGTACTACAAAGTACCCTACCACCGTGCTATGGTTTCCTCACGATGTTTTCCTTCACCGAAAGCTCAAGCTCATTGTAGGATTCGAACCCGGGACCTTCATCTCGGTATCCGACGTCAATACCACTGAGCTATCATCGCCTTAAAAACCTACTCGTTATTCGCCGGCAGTGGGACAATTGCCTAAAGAGTCCCTAACGATTAGTCTGAAATTAAATTTTTAACCTCAAGTTATTCTTTAAAAACACGTACTTGGTGATATGTTTGGTTTTCACTTTACGTTGGGCCAGTTTGGGGAACAACCGCGCTTCATGTTTGTCCAACACGGTAGATAACGCACCGTGCGCCCTCTCCTGGATAACTCGCGACAGCAGGAATCGAACGTCGAACAATTTCTCCGGACGATAGTGTGCATTGAACCTGAAGAAGTCATTATAGGTCACACTAGAGGTCGTTGATTCGTATCCGGATCGAAGGACCACAAACTTTTCACAGTAACAAGCTAGAAACCTTTAAACCAACTGCAAGTTGCTTTCATATGAATTTAATAATAACAGCGTCGGTGTATAAAAAGTCGCCTACAGTAGTACCCAACTGATATGGCTTACCGATGTACCTGCGCAGAAGATACATTTTCAAAGCGCGGGAAACGCTATTGGTCGGCAGCTGCCGCCATGTTAGAGCGCGCCGTGCGGAGGGGCGCCACTTGCGAGTGAGACGGAACTAACAGCTGCAGTGTATTATGAACCTTATAGTAGTAATCTAAGGTTGATTGTAAGTTTTAAGTATTCTTTCGTTAATCTTCGGGGCCATGCTTTCTTTTCTGTGAGAACGATGATTCACGACGCGCCATATCAGTTGGGTACTTCTGTACCATGGTGAAATTGTAGTCAAACTCAAGCTGTTCATAAATAAAAACGGCCCAGTGCGACTCGCACACGGACAATATTAACTAACTCAACTTTGCTATGAAAAATTGCTATGTTGTTATAGCGGTAGTAGATATACATATTCTCTGAAAATTTCAGCTGTCTACCTATTACCGTTCATGAGATACAGCCCACTGACAGACAGCCGGACGGACAGCAGTCTTAGTAATAGGGTCTCGTTTGGCATCCTTCGGGTACGGAACCCTTTAAAAGGAGGAGACAGCGGCCCTATTCGCCAAATACCTTGAACATGCCGCATATATTGCAAGCGTCCATATGGCTACGGTAACCGCTTACCATCAGGCGGGCCGTATGCTTGTTTACCGACTTAAACGTATAAAAAAAAACTCATTATCAGAATCGGTTAATTGCAGAATACCGCAGCCAAATAACTTTATGTTGTGTAAAGTTGTATTCCTGCGCGTGAGTAAGGTCGCCAGAGCTCATAGGGGTGGGAGGAAGGGTCGGTAACGCGTGAGCGATGCTTCGTGTATTGCTATCGTCCATATGGCTACGGTAACCGCTTACCATCAGGCGGGCCGTCAGACAGACATACTCAATTCCACTGTACTAATCTCACTAATATAACACCATATTATCTCACTAGACATATCATTCTATATAATAATACCGGCGGAACGGGTTTGAATGAAATTTGGCACAAACATAGAATATGCTCTGGATTAACACAGGAATATCATTGTAAATTTTTAAGTTTGTTAGAAAATACCCTAATTTTTATAGAAAACAATCTGATATGCCACGCCGATACGCATCACGTTTTAAAAATAAATTAATATGACCAACCTCAAAATTAGAATACAGTACAAGCCCTAATGTAATGTCAACTAAAATATAGAATAGAAAATACCGGACGATATAAAAAAGGTGGAACGGGAAAATGCCTTTAATAAACGCCTAAAATCACACGTAGTATTTATATACTCTGAGCTACTACTAAATAAATGCTATTATACACATATGATTTCCTCAATCATAATGATATTTAATCTGATAAAAAATAATTATGTAATACTAGCTGCCCGGCGCGACTTCGTTTGCGTAATATCATACCCTATACCCTACCCTAAACTACCCTATACCATACCCAAAACTACCCAACGCCATCCTACCCTAACCGTTAAGTTTTCTTAAAATTTCCAAGTTTCTGCGCAATTTCCTTATTTTTTTTTAACCTTCTACCAAGTATTAGTAGAAAACATTTAAAAAAAGATGAATAAAATCGGTAAAGCCGTTCTCAAGTTATAGCGTGACCAGGAGAAATAGGGGTTCATTTTTATATATATAGATGATTCTAGGCTAGTTATTAACAATGAAACTACTATATTATTATGCTGTCTACTTAATTATTATTAATGTGTCTATTAATATTGATGTGCCCTACAGGGTCCATGTGAACTATTATTGTTTTACACCTTTTATACACATGTGATGCAATAAAGTAATTAAATAAATAATAGATCTCTCAAGAACGGGGGTGAAGCCGCGGTACGGAAACTAATTATATTACAAAATCAAACTTACAAATTATCCATCTCCGATAGGTGCACAACGCTGTCGTTCACCTTCTTGACAATGAATTCAAATATCAGCGTAGGTTGTACGGTTGTCGTTTGCTGTACGGAAGGCCGAATCAATATCCTGTCACCTAAAACAAAATAAGGCAAAATTAAATAGTAGGTAATTACTATAATCGTGATATTACTTAGAATTGGTAAATAAATATACCGGGGTGCATATAATGCATACTTAGTGGATATATCACCGTATGATTGCGAACACCGATATTTCATAATCTATCTCGCGAGATATAAAACTCAGGCGCAGGAATACGACAATAGTTTTTTTTTATATTTTTTTATTTAGCCTATACTGTCCTACTGCTGGGCAAAGGCCTCCCTTTCCTTTTTCCATCCTTCACGGTCGGCTGCTACGCTGAACCAGTTCTTTTTGAAGTAGTCTCATTCATCTCGCCATCTCCGGCGGGGTCTACCACGGCGCCGCTTAACATTTTGTGGGGTCCACTCTGTGGTAATTTTCGCCCACATATCATTCGGCATGCGGCACACGTGACCAATCCAGTCCCACTTCAACTTAGCCACCTTAAAAGACACATCGGCGATTTGTCGTAGTATAGTATTTTTTATACGGTCTGTAAGTTTGACTCCCAATATACTACGTTCCATGGCACGCTGGCAAACTCCGAGGGCGGACCTCTGCTTTTCTGTCAAGGACCAAGTTTGAGCGCCGTAGGTAAGAATAGGCAAAATGCACATGTCCATGAGTTTCCGTTTGAGCGCTATTGGCATTTTACCCGTCATTAGCTCCTTCATAGACCAATAGCTCTTCCAGGCATTTTCTGTGCGTCGTGTGACTTCTTTATCTTGCCTTTCCTGGAATGAGACTATTTGACCTAAGTAGATGAATTCATCATCATATTCAATCACCACACCCCCCATTTCAATCCTACGTTTCTCGCTTTTTGTCATAAGCTTAGTCTTTGACATGTTCATGCTAAGTCCGACCTCGAGACTTGCCTCATTAAGGTCTTTAAGCATTTCGTTAGCTCGGAGGCTGAAGATGAGAAATGGATGATGTCGTCAGCAAAACAGAGGTTATTCAATCTTTTGCTTCCCATGACGACACCTTTCTCCTTCCAACCGTGTGCCAGTTTCCTAAAAACTTCTTCTAGCACTGCAGTAAATAGTTTAGGAGATAGCGGGTCCCCTTGCTTGACTCCTTTCTGTATGGGGAAAAGCGTTCCAGTTGTTTCCATTTTAATTGTTGCCGAGCTATTTTGATAAATATTTTTTAGAATGTTGATGTAGGTAGTATCTATATCACTGTTTCAGTGAATAAAATAAGCTTTTTAGAGCGGGGCTGGTATAAAGTTATTTGGCTGCGGTATTCGGTAAGATGGATGTACAGTCGAGCTGCTCTTTGAGAGAAAAAACTCTATGCTCTACCTCTTTTAAGCTCTGATCAAATCAACGCGTTCAGCTTGCGACCGCGGTGGCGTGAACGGTGGCGATCAGATGTTGTGTATGAAATTGTAGCCACGTGTTCACATCGACGAGTCCTCTGATTGGCCGCGACGTCCGGCGCAACGTCTGTACGTGGCGGTGGTGATCTGATCGCCCACGCTACATAAGCCTTAGGACACTGCACGCGGTAATTCTATAGAGTTTAAACTGTTTTTTTTTATAAATATGTAGCGACATCTTATCAGCCATCTATCAGAAACACTGAGATAGTTCACACACTGAAAGATAGATGGCGTGGCGCCACATTAGCCTACATCCTGCATCGCGCTTAAGAAGTTTTCTCGAGAATCTGCATATATACAACTGTCCGACATGTACAGTTGGACCGCGGTCCCCAGGCACGATGACCCAGCCTGGCGGAAGATCTTCCCTTTTAAATGGAGGTGTCATCCACCTTGCACCTCCATAAATATAAGTACGGTAGAAGTAGCTAACGGAAGTAAATCTTCATCAATTTCACTGTTTTGCTCAGCATAGTAATGTAGTGATACCTTGTGAATGTCTGGTGAACTTCTGGCGAACGGGTTTCAGAATGAATAGCTTTTGCACGCGCAGTGAACGCCACCGTGCACGCCACAGCGGACGCAGGCTGATGCCTTCATTGGGGACATTTAAGCGCTATTTATAGAATTAGATAGAGCTAAACAGAGTATGATCGTGAAGATACACATACCTCGCAACACCGACGGACGCTTCTCCGCCAAGCCGGGTACTTCCAACAAATATACATTATTTTCCTTTTGTAGAGTCACTCCAACCATGTTATATTTCTGTTCACAAATAGTTACAAGTTGAGACAAAAATTGGGCAAGTGCGGATTGTTTCGGATTATTAGATTTTTTTATAGATAACTTTTACCTAAGAAAGATCCACCGAAACTTTGAAATTTCGCGACCTATGGGTATTATTTTGCGAATCGAATATGCTCGATTCGGCGCCTTAGCAGATGACAGGCCTAATTCTTACAAGCGCAATTTCCTGACGAATTAAAAATTCTTATTAAATGTATACGTACCCTCAGATTTATTTTCACTATAACTTCATCCCACCATAATAAAGTACTAAAAAAGTTTATGTAATTGTCCTTAGTGATGCCTGTTGCGAGAATAGCCCTGTAAATAAATATATCGATATAAGAATAAACTAAAATAAAAAAAACTGGTGAACCCCATTGGCGTATCTAGGATTTTTATCCAAAGGGGGCTTGGCCCCTAAAAGTCGATGCAATGTAACGCGAAAGTTATTTTAATTAGAGGTGTGCAGCCATATTTCGGCCATCGATTTCTGGAATGTAGAATTTGAAAAACCTTATCCAACATCCAGCACCGATTCTGGGGTGGGCACGGTCCCGTCAAAATCGGTCCAGCCGTTTCGTACATTAGCCTGAACAGACAGACATAAATAATTTTAAGAATTGTTTTTGGTATAAGTTGGTATCGTATATACATTTGGTAATAAGCTGTTATTTTGACGTTACTGTTAGGATAGCGAAGTATAGTGAGCTGTGCCTACCTAGTTATAGTTCATATGTATTGTGATTTGTTTTTCTCGTCGGTCGCGCCCCGCATCCCGGTGGCTTGTGCTTACTGTATTTACTTAAATAAACTCGTATATAGTGTCCAAAAACCTGCCTATCATTAAAATCCTAACAGGTTCTGGGACCAGTGACGTGATACATAAACGTTTTTGTGAAAAGTTGACTGGATTTACTGTGAAATATGTGAATATATATAATAAAGTATTCACGTAAACAAACTCTGTGCGCGTTCCATTTACTGACACAGTGTGCAAAAGTGAAAGGACGCGGGCGACACGGTGTCATAGATCTGTGTTGTCGCTGCATATGGACTTGCCCATTTAAGTTGGACTCACCTATTTTGTTTACAACTTAGAACATTGTGATACGGTGCCGGTTTTTCGTTGTTTTGGAGGTTTTGGAGTAGAAAATACATCGAAATGGCTGCTTCTATCAAGATTGATCCATTAACTGGTGATAATTATGATACCTGGAAGATTCAAATGCGAGCTATTTTGAAGAAAAATGACTTGTGGGAATATGTAACAGGATTGTTGCCGCAGCCTGACCGTAAGGATTCTAAGTATGCAGATTGGATTAAAAATGATGGAAAAGCCGAATCGGACATATTGTTAGCCGTTAGTCCAAGTGAGTTGATTGCATTGGATGGCTTGGAAACATCCAAAGCTATATGGGATAAGTTGAAAACTTTATACCAGTCAGCCGGGCCTGCCAGGAAAGCCTCATTATTAAAGAAACTTGTGTTGACCCGTATGCAAGAAGATGATGACATTAAAAAGCACATAGCAGATTTTTTTGATGCCGTGAAAAAGCTCAAAGAGATTGGTTTGGTGGTGATTGACGAATTATTGGCCATTTTACTTCTTTACAGTTTGCCAGATTCCTTCGCTATGTTTCGCACAGCAATGGAATCGAGGGATGACTTGCCGACAACAGAAGTGTTGAAAGTTAAGATCGTCGAGGACTATGAAGGCCGAAAAACAAAAGTATCTGACCAGGGAGCTATGTTATGTACTATAGGCGTACTAAAACTAATGCCAATCAGAAGAAGAACTCAAATGAGAACCAAAACTATTTTAAAAGTAAAATAGAGTGCTATCGTTGTGGTCGTCGGGGGCATTTGGCAAGCGAGTGCAAAGTGAAGAACTTCAATAAGAATAGGCAGAGCGCACAACAATTGGGACGAGAAAGTGATACGAAGACGACGATGCTGATGAGTACCACCGAAGAGGTGATGTTTAGTGATCAGACACACCCTATTTGGTGTATCGACAGTGGAAGCACGGGGCATATGTGTAATGTTAAGCACATGATTCAGGGTTTCGCGCGGTTGAGCTCCGAGCTAAATTTGGCTACTAATAAGAGCACAAATATAACCGGAGCGGGTAAGGTCAGCATTTCAGTGGATACAGGCAGCGAAGAGCGCCATATTGACATTGAAAAAGTATTTTACGTGTCAGACTTACGAACCAACTTGTTATCAGTAGCGAAAATGGCAGATCGCGGGTTCGAGGTTCATTTCAAGAAAGATTACGCAATTGTTATTGATGATAAAAATAAAATTCATATGCGTGCAGATCGTGTTGGTAATTTATATCATGTTCGAATGAGTCATAACGGGGCGAACAATGTTGAGGTGGAGAAAAAGCCCATTGATACATGGCATGAGCGCCTCGGACATCTCAATGAACGTGACCTGAAGGCAATGGCGAAAGATAGTCTAGTACATGGCTTGGCATTCAATGACGGTGAAAAATTGTCTGAGTGTGAAATCTGTATAAGTGAAAAGCAGACGTGCAAGCCTTTTCCTAAGAGCAGTGCTGATCGCACGAGTGAGCTACTAGAGATCATACATACTGACGTATGTGGTCCTATGAGACATCAGTCTTTTAGCGGGAAAAAGTATTTTGTTACTTTTACTGACGATAAGTCAAGATGGTGTGAAGTATACTTCATTACGAACAAAAGCGACGTCCTACGAGTATTTAAAGAATACAAGGCCTATGTTGAAAAATTCACAGGCATGAAAATAAAGAGCCTTCAGTCTGATAACGGTCGTGAATATATTAATTATGAGTTTGATGAATTTTTGAAGAAAGAAGGAATCAGGAGAAGATTAACAGCGCCATATACACCCCAACAAAATGGGATTTCGGAGAGGAAAAATAGAACGCTGATTGAGATGGCGCGATGCATGATGCGACAGGCAGGAAGCCCTCCTTCGTTTTGGGCTGAGGCAGTTCATACTGCAAATTATATAAGAAATCGGTGTCCGACTAAAGCGTTGAATGGTCAGATACCATTTAAATTATGGAAAGGTAAGAAACCTACTGTAATCTACATGCACGTATTTGGATCGAAGGTGTACTACAAAAATAAAGGTACCCAGAAAGGAAAGTTTGATTCTAGTTGAGAATTGGGTATATTTATGGGATATGATATTCAATCCAAAGCTTATAGAATTCATGATCCAAAATCAAAGAACATCGTAGTGACTCGTGATGTTAAATTCATGAATGAGATGGCGTTCAGGCATGAATACAAGGAAATACTTGATGAAGAAGAAAGTATTGATGTGGGAGAGATACTTGTTGACCTGAACATGCATAATGGTGACAATGAAAATAAGGAAGAAGAGCGTAGAGCTCCTTTGAAAACTAGGAAAGTTGTTAGGACTAAAAGACCTCTAGAAAGTATATATGAACAAGAAGAAGAAAGAAATAAAGTAATGCCTCGAAGAAAGAGAGCAGCGACAGTAATGTGGGAAAGATTAATAGAACCTACAAAAGGAGGAAGAGGTAGACTAGTTCGTACTAATCTAGTGGAAAGACCACAACTAGAATACAGATCGGTAAATGAACATATAACGACAGATGAAAGCGAAAATGAGTCTGAAGATGAAGAATCGGATGAACAACTATCAGCAGCAATAGCGGCGATAGAACCTATGACTTGGAATGAAATTGAGAAGACAAACGATGTTAATGCATGGAGAGGTGCCTTAGAAGATGAATATTTGGCACAGATTAAAAATGGTACATGGGAAATTGTATCGCGACCATCGAACCGGAAAGTGATTGGAAGTCGATTCGTATTTAGTACCAAAACTACTGGGAAGAAAGTACGGCTGGTCGCGAAAGGATGTTCTCAACGGCCAGGGGAGGATTTTCATGAGACCTCATCTCCAGTAGTAAGATCGTCATCAATAAGACTCATAGCTGAATTAGGACTAGAGATCCATCAAATGGACGTAGTGACAGCTTACCTGAATGGCTCACTAGATGAGGAAGTATTTATGGATGTACCTGATCAGCTACGCGATGTTCTAGACAGAGTACTCGCAAACCAAAAGATTGGAACACAAAGAAAAATAGTTACAGATAAGAAAATTATTGAGACAGCTACACGTTGGAGTAATGTGTTGGATGACTGTAATAATGGTGTGTGTTTGTTGAAAAAGTGTTTGTATGGTTTGCGTCAGTCTGGATTGCAATGGCATAAGGAGTTGGTGAGAAAGCTGATGAGTGTTGGTTTCAAGGCAACGCAGCAGGATCCATGTGTATTTGTGGCACTAAAAGATGAGCGAATGATGTTAATTGCTATTTACGTTGATGATTTGATTCTAGCGACAAATGATAACGCATGGTTGCGTGAGGTAAAAACACAATTATCTAGTGCGTTTGAGATGAAAGACATGGGAAGAATAAATCATTGCTTGGGTATTGAATTTAGTCGTGATAAAGAAAACAGAGTATATCTTAATCAAAGTGTGTATTTAGATAAAGTTTTAGAACGCTTTGGTATGAGTGAATGTAAGCCTACAATGACCCCTATTGATGTTAATGTAAAGTTAGAGAAGCCTAAATGCGTGAAAATTGATGTGATGAATCAGTATCCTTATCAAAGTTTAATAGGCGCGTTGATGTATCTGGCTGTGACTACACGACCTGATATTACGTATGCCGTCAATTATCTAAGTCAATATAATACTAACTATGATATTGAGCATTGGAAAGCGGCAAAACGTGTGCTAAGGTATCTCAAAGGTACGAGAGAGTATGGTTTAGTGTATGAGAGGACTGGTTTACCATTGTTTGGCGTGGTTGATGCAGACTGGGGTTCGAATGCGGTTGATCGTAGGTCTTATTCCGGGTTTGCATTTATTTTAGCAGGTGCTCCAATCAGCTGGGAAGCACGAAAGCAACGAACTGTTGCATTGTCCAGCACGGAAGCCGAGTACATGGCTATCTCTGAAGCTACTAAAGAAGGCATGTATTTGCGAGATGTGTTAAGTAATGTTGGAATGGAGTGTGAGTGTGTGACATTATTTAACGATAACCAGGGTGCGATAAAGCTTACCGAGAGCAGAAACTACCATTCACGAACAAAACACATTGACGTGAGGCACCACTTCGTTCGAGATATGTGCGAACAAGGTATTATTGATCTGAATACTTGTGTACAGATAGAATGCCTGCTGATGTTTTGACCAAGGGTTTGAATAGGACAAAGCATCAAGAATGCATGCTTAATCTAGGTATGATTGATGTATGCAAGGGTTAATCAGACTTGCTCACTACTTCGAGGGGAGGTGTTAGGATAGCGAAGTATAGTGATCTGTGCCTACCTAGCTATAGTTCATATGTATTGTGATTTGTTTTTCTCGTCGGTCGCGCCCCGCATCCCGGTGGCTTGTGCTTACTGTATTTACTTAAATAAACTCGTATATAGTGTCCAAAAACCTGCCTATCATTAAAATCCTAACAGTTACAAACAAAACTTTAATTTTCATTATTTGTATACAATACAATACATTGATAATTTCGGTAATTGTGAACCCTAAAGATAAAATCCTCATATTGACCATGGTTCTTCCGAAGTACGGTAGAAACTTGTGCTCCTTGGAAGTATTTCGAATTACTACAAAACGAACATAATACATGAAAGTAGGGAAATTACGCTTTCAATGCTTACTTTACGCGTATCATTGATTCCCTCAACTGTCTCTTTGTATCGTCCCCAACGTTTAATCTATCCAAAGAGTCTTCATGAAAACCAAGAGCTAAAATAGTTTTCATATCTTTGGGAATTTTGAAATGATGTGGGGCTGGCCTGTAATGAAAAGTAGCAGGTATTAATAGCATAATGATATAGTCCCACAAACTTATCTGGCCCGGTGAGAGAGGCGCTGTTATCGCATTTGGTGGAGCAAACAACCAATGACGTCGTTAGTTCCTCTTTTGGCCACCGGGCCAGATAAGTTTGTTGCGCTATACAAGTGTGCAAAGTTGGTTATTACCTGAGGTTATTACATTATTCTTCTGAGCACATGGGTCCACATACACATGGACTTGAACAAAGCACGTGTTCTAAGTTTTCAATGTGTGCATGTATCGCGATAGGTGTGGTTTTTATTAGTATTTTTTTATTAAGAACTATCTTGGACCGCGAGTTATGACAGAGTATTTAGCAATTTCTTTAGCGTCTCCTTCGTAGTTACCGGTCAATATTATATATTTTTATCATACATTGTTCCATTTGGTGGAAGCGTCCCACTCTCCTGGTTATAACTACCGTCTGAATTCATCCCGCTCAACGCACTGTGGCCTTCTACGTTACTTAGGACAAAATGTCGACTTCGGGCGTGACATGCCTTTCTCTCATAACTAATATCATAAAAGCGAATGTGAGTTGGTTTGTCTGAATTTCTATGACACCTTAGCGCCACAACCAATCGCGATGAAATGACGCAGGTAGCGTATGGTATGGGCAGGAACATTGGCTATACTCTTTACGAGAGAACTAGTGTTGAACTATTTGAGGATACTTAATATTAATAAAATGCTTGTATCGATTTTAATGGAATTAATTATGGTAGTACTTAGCACATTATTATACAATGGGTCAAGGACTCAAGGCTAACATATAATATTAAAAAAAGAAATATTACCCTTTTGATGAGCGTAAAAATCGATCAGCTTTGTCCCACGGCTTATTGTCAAACGGGCTTTTGACATATTTACTATCATCCACCGTTTGTATCATAACAACCTGCATAACACATTTAAATATTATTTATTATGTGATCGAAAGGTGTAGGCGCAATGCCTATAAGGACTGGTTCTCAACTGCGCAGCAGCACCCAGTAACAAATATTATTCAAAACTCAATATCGACCCAGAACGGGTCAAAAAGGGTCTCGAAAAACTTAAATGTTGGTGTTCATTGGTTCCTTTTGTAGCCCATGAAAGGGATTTTTTTTGAAATTCCGCGGGGCGTAAAGCTCTCGGCTATGTATGGTACACAGAGGGAAAGTACTTTAATAATAATATAAGTTGAAGTTTTTTAATTTGGATCGTAAAGACATTAATTCTCCTAAATCAAAATCAAGACATGTAGGATGACAAGTGATAACATGGTATCAACATGATATGTACCACACCAATGAATCTGCTGCATTTCTAATTTGAATGAACAAAACTTACCATTTGTCTGATAAATATATATTTTTTATGATTCTCATTTCGGAATGTAAACATAATAGGCATCTCATATTGTCCTATATCATTCGCTTCGAATTTGACGGACACTTCATCTTGAATTGTTGATTCTGTGAACGAACATAATGTTGTTGGCTTAAAACAAGGGTTTATAATTTCCTTAAAAACTGTTTAATCAGATATATTTTTTTACCCGTAAAAATTGTCTTTATCCTGCTGAATTACTTATTTGAAATATAGTGGATCAAAAAGAATTATCCATATTTATATTACTAATTAATATCAGCTATTAGCTGGCCCGGCGCGACTTAGTTCGCGTGGTTTTAGTTTACCCTACCCTACCCTATTTTTGTTTTTCTGTGTGTTGACACACAACAATGTGTGACCGAGCGTCATTCCCCGCGCGCAACAAGTGTCTGAAGTTGCCGGCCTAAGGCAAAGGGCCGCGCGCAACAAGTGTAGGCATTGGGTAGATGCGTGGACACGATCTACCCAATGCCTACAGCTAGGTTGCCGGAAAACTAATCCAACGGGTAGTCCTCTACTTTCTATCCAGCAAAGTGCCGGAGATGCAGCTGGCTCACAGGAGATCACTAGCTTGAGGGTTACTCACGAATCCCGCGTCTGACCACCAGGTGGCCCTTAGCCTTAGCTTATTCGGGAGGTGAGCGTGCACAACAGCTCCGAGACAATTCTGGAGAAATGTTAGTTTATTTATTTATTCAGAATGTGTGTGTTGTTAATAAAATATAAAGTTTAAAAGTTTTATCTGTCCAATTATTATGTGTATTTATTTATATTATTTGCAAATTGCTTTGGTGTCTATCACTTGCCCGGACGTATGACCAAAACGTCCCACTGGCGCCGGCTGAAAATCAGCGCTGTGTACTCACTGTGCACAGCATTATGCTGAGCTGGTGGCCAATTTGTCTGCACACTAATTTCTGTTTTTTTATACTGTTTTCGTATTATGTTGTTAATTTTAAGGTGTGTGGCAAATAAATGTTTTTCTATTCTATTCTATTCTATTAATGTGGAGCCAGCTTCTCTGGCGTTCCTAGCGGGAATTGGATCAGCTAGCACCAACAAGGTGCGCTTGCGCTTGCGTTTTACGCTTGTGCTTGTGCGTGTGGTGAGCGACTTTGACAGCTCCGATACCATTCTGGACAAATGGTAGTGAGTGATCACGGTGCGACTCACATTTTCCCTTGAGTACCAGGGGCAAGTACTCTGGCAGCGTGACCTACCGCAGATGGTCCCAGACACCTCGTAAGGGGTTGCCTGGTATAGTGTGCCGTCTTTTATGACCGAGAGATTGGTAGAGGTGGCCACTATAGAAAATCTCAGTAGATATCAAGGGGGTTTGTCTGTTGCGTTTTGTTATGCCACGTTTTATGTCACGTCTCACGAGAACGGGATAAAAAGTATCCTATGTCCGTCTCCTGGTTCTAAGCTACCTCCCCACCAATTTTCAGCCAAATCGGTTCAACCGTTCTTGAGTTATAAATAGTGTAACTAACACGACTTTCTTTTATATACATAGATATCAAGAAACTCGGCCACAAAGGATAACCTCCTCTTTTTTTAGATTGGATAAAAATATACAAAAATGGTGCTTACTTTTCTTCAAAATATGTGGATGCTTGTCAAACACAAAACGGTGATCGTTCATTACAAATTGAGGTTGCGGGTGCGCCATTTGTATACCATGAAAAATTAAATCTTCATCTGATTCATTTTTTATTGTGAAAGAGAACTTGACTCTTTGCTTAGGTTTCACCTGTTATGAAAATTCAAAAGATTTTATTGTATTGAAGCTTATGTCAACTTGTGCTTAAGGTACCTATACCTATAAGGTCCTAATAAATTAGTGAACTTCCTCTTGAGGGATGAATTTATAGGTCATTCATTAGTAATCAAAAAAATATATTAGAGAGAAATCCGTGGGAAAAAAGAAAACTTCTCTGACTTGCATAGAGATTACTCTCCATACAAGTCAAAGAAATATTTTTTTCCCCCGGATTATTTTTCAAATATTATTTTTTGATTACTAATGACCTATATATTCATCCCTCAAGAGGATGTTCACTAATTTATTAGGACCTTATATAGTCCCACAAACTTACCTGGCCCAGTGGTCAAAAGACGAAATAACGACGCCATTGTGAAATGTCAATCGTCATTGGTCAGAGAGAATATAAACACTACGTTCATTGGTTGTTTGCTCCACCAAATGCGATAACAGCAACTCTCTCACCGGGCCAGATAAGTTTGAGGGGCTATACCTACCTAATCCAATTTACATTTTCCAATAAATTTTTTGTTAATAATGACGGGCTAATTGGCGCAGTTGTTTAGACCTCAGCTATCACGCCGCAGGTCGTGGGTTCGATTCACACACAGGAAATGCATTTGTGTGCATGAACAAATCTGTATGTCCTGAGTCTGGGTGTAATTAAGTATATTAAGATATGAAAGAAGACTCATCATGTTCCTGCATTGGCCAAGTCAAGTAATATGAGCTGTTGAAAATAATAACAAGGTATAGATATCTCTTGAAATGCAAGAATGAGTGTTACTTACAAATATTCTGATTTTATGATGATCAGTTGGTTTTTGTGTAGTTCCACGTTCATCACCAAGTGGTTCACTTTCAGCAGAGCAAGTTATGTTGACAACATGTTTATTTTTCTTGAAATGATCTCTGGAAAATATAATGACATTAAGCTGTTATTAACAAATTCAACAAAAAATATTGTGTCCATTTCACCCTCATAGTTCTATCTGACAGAATTTATCATATTTCCATTTATTCCACATAATACATGTTGAATTCTATCGTAACATAGATAAAAATAATTGAATTACTAACTAATTCAATTATGTTATGTAGGTAGGATTATCTATAAAATAAAATAAAATAAAATAAAATAAGCCTTTATTGCTGAAAATCATTTTTCCTTAAATAATAATATAATAATAATAGTTAATAATGGTTCCGTTACATCAACAACCGGTTGTTTCGTTTTCTATTTCAGCTTGTCCGTTGACAAAGGCCTCCCCCAGATTTTTCCACTCCTCCTATTCTGTGTCAGTCTAGTCCACATTGTTCCTGCCAATGCCGTTATGTCATCTTTCCAACGTTTTTGTGGTCTTCCTCTTTTCCTTTTATTATGTCTAGGATATTTTTTCCATTCCATTTTTGTCCATTTCCTCTCATTACTCCGCATCATGTGTCCTGTCCATGTCCATTTTAGTTTAGGATTATCTATACTATAAGGCTAATTACACTATTCGATATCAAGACAGTCTTACTAAGATTTAGCAAAGTGTAATAAGAGTAAGCAAGGTAGTCTGTCTAATTAGACCGACCGAATGGGTTCGGCCGTGCTTGCTTGCTTGCTGAATAACGCGTGGTGTAATAAGACTTAGCACGCTTAGACCGTTCAGTCGGCGCGCGGCGCCGGCAGAGTGAAGTCCACGGCTAAAGTCCGTGTTTGTTTGTTGTTGCGTGCACAATGGCTTGTTTAAAAGAAAAGGAAGTGATTTTTAATGTTATTGATGTGTTACCGTGACATGACATATGTATAGCAGAAAAGTCACAAAAATACTTCGTTAAACCTTCTTCACCCATATTTTACTTTTTTCTTTTGTATTCAAACCAATAGTCGCGGCAAGAGCTATGGCGATTTTCTGGTACTTCGAAAGTATTCCATAACACCGCGACAACCGTCACCGGCTGCGTACGCCTTGCAAATGAGTTAGCATGCGATATTCAGCCAGGTGTAATAGCGAGCTTGTCTAATTAGACTTTAAGACAGTCTTACTAAGACTGGCTTGATATCGAATAGTGTAATAAGGCCTTAATACTAATATACTAATCTAATCTAATCTAATAATATATATAAAATGCTTTTGTGGGTACGTAAATACGCAGTTTTCTCAATCACCACCAACCCCAATCAACTTCCCGTTGGGGTGGTAAATACCCCTTGGTCTCCAGGTGGTAGTAAGGGAGTTTGGTCGGGGTGGGTGGAAGGGGGTGGTTGTGGGTGGCGAAAATGTTAAAACATATATTGCTGTCCTTTTCTAACGCATGAGGACTTCTGAAAAGATCTCAAAATTTCTGGAATGGAAAGTTCCAAAATGTGTAAAACGGTTATAATTGATCTGGCTTCATCTAGAAAGTTCCAAAATGTCCAAAACTGTTATTATCGAGTTAGAATGTTCAAGAACGTTCTAGAAATTTCCAGAATGATCTGGAAAGTTCCAAAATGAGTGCAATTTATTATGATCATTTTAGAATGATCGAGAATGTTCTAGAAATTTTCCGAATGATCTGGAAAGTTCCAAAATGAGTGCAATTGATTATGATCGATTTAGAATGTTCGAGAAATCTCTTGAATGATCTAGAAAGTTCCAAAATGTGTAAAACGGTTATAATTGATCTGGCTTCATCTAGAAAGTTCCAAAATGTCCAAAACTGTTATTATCGAGTTAGAATGTTCAAGAACGTTCTAGAAATTTCCAGAATGATCTGGAAAGTTCCAAAATGAGTGCAATTTATTATGATCATTTTAGAATGATCGAGAATGTTCTAGAAATTTTCCGAATGATCTGGAAAGTTCCAAAATGAGTGCAATTGATTATGATCGATTTAGAATGTTCGAGAAATCTCTTGAATGATCTAGAAAGTTCCAAAATGAGTAAAACGGTTATAATTGATCTGGCTTCATCTAGCAAGTTCCAAAATGTCCAAAACTGTTATTATCGAGTTAGAATGTTCAAAAAAGTTCTAGAAATTTTCCGAATGATCTGGAAAGTTACAAAATTAGTGCAATTGATTATGATCGATTTAGAATGTTCGAGAAATTTCTTGAATGATCTAGAAAGTTCCAAAATGTGTAAAACGGTTATAATTAATCTGGAGTGTTCTAGAAAGTTCAACAAATATCTGGAATTTTCTAGAAAATTATGGAATGAATGCAAACTATTATAATCGGTATAGAATGTTTGAGAAAGTTCTAAAAAATTCTGGCTTCATCTAGAAAGTTCCAAAATGTCCCAAAACTGTTATTATCGAGTTAGAATGTTCGAGAACGTTCTAGAAATTTTCCGAATTATCTGGGAAGTTCATAAATGAGTGCAATTTATTATGATCGAGAATTTTTGGATTGGTCTGGAAAGTTCCAAAATGTGTACGAGTGTTATTATTGATCTATAAAAACCAAATCGAAGTGATGTACATCTAAATATTCTAGAGTGACCTGGTACTGGACATTTCGGTATATAAATCGAAATTCAGTGACTTTTCGTCAGTTCAATTGTGATTGCAGTCGAGTAAAAAAAAGAACAAACTATTTGAATGTTCTGGAAAGTCTCTCAATATCGAAAATAGAAATCTATAATATGTTAAAAAATGTATCCTTATAGGTATATTTTTTATACCATTAAACATGCGATGTATTTTAACCCGAGCAACGCCGGGTTTCGCTGCTAGTAATATATATAAAATGCTTTTGTGGGTACGTAAATACGCAGTTTTCTCAATCACCACCAACTCCAATCAACTTCCCGTTGGGGTGGTAAATACCCCTTGGTCTCCAGGTGGTAGTAAGGTAGTTTGGTCGCGGTGGGTGGAAGGGAGTGGTTGTGGGTGGCGAAAATGTTAAAACATATATTGCTGTCCTTTTCTAACGCATGAGGACTTCTGAAAAGATCTCAACATTTCTGGAATGGTCTAGAAAGTTCCAAAATGTGTAAAACGGTTATAATCGATCTGGAATGTTCTAGAAAGTTCAACAAATATCTGGAATGATCTAGAAAATTCTAGAGTGAATGCAAACTATTATAATCGATATAGCATGTTTTGAGAAAGTTCTACAAATTTCTGGCTTCATCTAGAAAGTTCCAAAATGTCCAAAACTGTTATTATCGAGTTAGGATGTTCGAGAACGTTCTAGAAATTTCCCGAATGATCTGGAAAGTTCCAAATGAGTGAAACGGTTATAATTGATCTGGAATGTTGTAGAAAGTTCTAGAAATATCTGGAATTATCCAAAAAAATTTAGAATGAATGCAAACTATTATAATCGATATAGAATGTTTGAGAAAGTTCTACAAATTTCTGGCTTCATCTAGAAAGTTCCAAAATGTCCAAAACTGTTATTATCGAGTTAGAATGTTCAAGAACGTTCTAGAAATTTCCCGAATGATCTGGAAAGTTCCAAAATGAGTGCAATTTATTATGATTAATTCAGGATGTTCGAGAAGGTTCTAGAAATTTCTATAATGAGTGCAATTTATTATAAGCAATTGAAAATGTTCCAGAAAGTTCTAGAATGATCTAGAAAATTCTAAAATGAGTGCAATTTATTATAAAAGATTTAAAATGTTCGAGAAAGTTCTAAATATTTCTAGAAAAATCTAGGAAATTCTAAAATGACTGCAATTTATTATAAGCGATTTAAAATGTTCGAGAAAGTTCTAAATTTTTTTAGATTGACCTGGAAAGTTCCAAAATGAGTTACATTTATTATGATCGATTTAGAATGTTCAAGAAAATTCTAAAATGAGTGCAATTTATTATAAGCGATTAAAAATGTTCGAGAGAGTTCTAGAAAGTTCTAGAAATTTCTAAAATGATCTAGAAAGTTCCAAAATGAGTGAAATTTATTATGATCGATTTAGAATGTTCGAGAAAGTTCTAGAAAATTCTAAAATGAGTGCAATTTATTATAAGCGATTTAAAATGTTTGAGAAGGTTCTAATTTTTTTTGGATTAATCTGGAACGTTCCAAAATGTGTACGAGTATTGATCTAACTAAAAGAACCAAATCGAAATCGAAAATAGAAATCTATAATATCTGTTAAAAAATGTATCCTTATATATTTTTTATACCACTAAACATGCGATGTATTTTAACCCGAGCAACGCCGGGTTTCGCTGCTAGTAATATTATAAAGCTGAAGAGTTTGTTTGTTTGAACGCGCTAATCTCAGGAACTACTGGTTCGATTTGAAAAATTCTTTCAGTGTTGGATAGCCCATTTATATTTTTTATCCCGGGAAAACACAAGATCCTCAGGAACGCGGGTGACCCCGCAGGGCGGAAGCTAGTTAATATTATAAACTAGCTGCCCAGCGGCGTGACTTCGTTCGCGTGGTGCCCTGCCCTACCCTACAATACCCCACATTTAAACCTTCCACAAATATTTCAAACCCCAAATTAGCCAATTCGGTCCAGCCGTTCTTTTGATAGATACATATCGTTCAAGATACATAGTTATGGAATTGAGATTTAATTTTTGTGGGTTTTACTTTCGAAGTTATTTTGACCCATATAATAATAAGTTAGTTATGACGGGCATTTAATGTAGAAAAAGTTTGTTCTTTACAGAAAATCATTATCATTTATATCTTAATAGATATCACATATTTAAAATTAGCAAGAATAAGTATTCGCGATAAAGTGACCGGGCGGGCCGAGGCAGGCGCGGGAGCGAAACATTGCTCCCGTGCGAAGCCGGGGCGGGTAGCTAGTACTAGATAATATCGTACACAAGGGCATATGTATAGTCACAGAACAGAAAAAACAATACAGTAAACTAATATATACAGTAAAGTAAACACAACATTAAGTAAACTTTAACACAAAATTATGTAAACTTTAAAATATCATTGGTAATTATTAGTAAGTACCTATATTATTATCTTGGTAATTATCTCAATAATTTATCCTTCAAAACCCTGCTGCTATCCAAGTAGTCCTAGTTTAGATGGCGCCCGGGGAGCGTCCGGGCGGGGTTAGACAGGTTTAAATATTTTCAAGAAAACTATTTTTTAAATTAACCAAGTAACTTAAAAAAAAACTGTTGACATGATATATCATACACTAGTTGATTTACAGTCAGACAAAATGTTGATATTGATTCCTTATCATGAGAAATTGACATTCATTATATGTATTTTAGTTGTTCAAACTATGTAGGTACACATTTTGTTTCAAGGCATTAGGACAGTTACTGGTGCTCACAGACCATACTCTAGTAAAGTACAGTCACCCTATTAATATTCTAAATCTATGATTTTTTATTATGTCCATGCTTTAAATATGATTTTGTTAAAAAGCTTTTAAAAGGAATCAAATAGAAATAATTTGTGATATAAGTATTGTTTACAAAATATCTGCTAAGAACATGTTTTTTCATAGAATCAAATTCAAGTTTTGTATTGCTGTATGACTTACTTTTTCTGTTGATATTGTTCCAGTATTAAATTACATTTGTGCTTCTCAGAAAGATTATGTTGAGCTGGTGACTCTTCATCGTAATCATCATCCAAAATACCACAAACCTTACAATGGCTGCAAGATAAATATTAATATGACAAAGTGACTCAGTGATTAGTAATATAACAACATATTGTTGCCGCACAACATATTCAAAAGCAAAAATTATCTGTTCAGATTCAGACACAAAGTAACATAAAACTTACCCTCTCTGTTGTTTCATAACTGAGACTGACTGATGATTAAAATCTTTCATAACTGAATTACATTTGTGTTTAAGAGAAGCTTCATGTTGAGCAGTTGACTCATCATCAACAAATCCACAAACATCACAGTAAATTCTGCAAGATCAATAAAAAAATTATTAATTTATTAAATAGAGTTTTAATTCATGTTTAAAGTAAGATTTTACTTTGTAAAACATTTGGAGAAAAAATAGCCAGATTGTCCAAAAAATATTTCAAAATGGAAACCTTGCTGAGGTTCTTCTCAATTGAAGGCCGACTTCTGAACCAGTGGTAACTTCAGTAGCTTTGGCCTTCATGAGTGCCCTAACCTACTAGGCATTAGGTTATCTAGGGGGATCAATACATCACCCATTATTTTTTAGGGACCAGCGCCCCTTGTTTATAACTTTGGTATAGTTAGATACTAACGCCATGCTACTAGGCTTGGACTTTGTATAACAATTAACAGGCGGCAAAGATACTGCAATTGGTAAAGGAACTAGGTAACTAGTACACACGGCTACAGATCAAGCTATACATTTCCAATATAAGCTGACCTTTCATTGTACGGAAATCCTATACAATGCGAGATCAGCTTATACTGGAAATGTATAGCTTGATGTGTAGCCGTGTGTACCTTTTAAGTATTAGTGGTAGAGAAGGATCTCAGACAAGTTATAAAGTATTAAAGTGACAATAATATCAAACATTACTTACATCGAGATAATTATGTAGATAGGTACTTACCCTTCTGAACTCTCCATGATGTGATAACCAGCAAACAAGTCGCTCGCTTCGCTACTGTTTCAGGTGTTTCATTCAATATATTATTATACTTTAATCTATGGTTTCAGTTGCGTATTTGCATGGTAAATACAATGGAACAATACAATGTAAATACAAAGATACAAGTTAAATCTGGCTCCAAGTCTGGCTCTCAGTTACATACGACTTATCTCATCAATGTGTTTAATTGTAAATGTCGCCAAAAACGGTTGATAACTACTTCCTTCTAGAATTTAAATTTATTTAATAAGTGAGTATATTTTAATGTACCTACCACCAATAATGTAATCTGTGAATTTGTATGAAAGTTCTTTCTTTTTTTAAACCTACCTACTCTTTTGTGATTAGTCATCAGTCAGACAGATGATTTCAAGTACCTACGTACGGGATACGTATTATCTATGTTTTTTACTATGGTTGGTTATTCCCCAAACCACAGACTAGTTAGATGATGAGATGCTGTCTATAAACCTGTTCCAATAAAGCACTTATTACACCTTCCTATTTTTAGGATCCTAACTAGGAAATAGGAACGTGTAATCGCAGAAAGAACGGTTAGTGTCCTAAGTAGTGAGATAGGAAGGTCCCAACCGCTCTGCTTCCTTAAACAGGAAAGTGTAATCGCGTCGCTCCGATTTAGGACGTTTAGGGATGTAACATTGTTCTTCAAAACATCGATGTTTTGAAATAATTATATAAGGCTTCTAAAGTCTTGGCGTATATTTTGAGGGATGAATGTATAGGTCATTAGTAATCAAAAAACAATAATAGAAAAATAATCCGTACAATATATAATTATTTCAAAACATCGATGTTTTGAAATAATTATATAAGGCCCTTCTAAAGTCTTGGCGTATATTTTGAGGGATGAATGTATAGGTCATTAGTAATCAAAAAACAATAATAGAAAAATAATCCGTACATTGAAAATAAATAAGTTCAATTTTGTTTTTTATTTTTAACATAAAGGAGCTCATTTGTATTCATTAAAATTGTATGTTGTGTGATCGGTTTGAGAGAATAAAAAACTTAAAACATCGGAAGAACGTGTGTGAAGAAGATGTAAGTATCGTTATATTTTTTTAAATCGACCTTTGTTACATCCCTACGAGTCGTCCGTCCCGCTTTAGTATAGTTGCTATACTCTTTGCCGCGTCCTATTTAGAAAGCAATATAGTGTAGTGTAATAAGTAGCTTCCTGCTTCCTTGTTAGAACCATCCTAGTTAGGATCCTAAATATAGGAAGGTGTAATAAGCCCTTAACTTGTGTTAACAGATCGCATCACTAATTTGCGTTCTCTATAGAGATGAGTAGCTATTCTAATAACTAGCCAAAAAGCTGCTATTCACAAAATATGTTATGTTATCTGTCAACACGATAATTTATTGGCTACTGGGTGGCTACTGAACTAGAAAGAATGAGGAGTTTTCTTACCTAACTGTTGATAATTCGAACCAATTTGAACCTTAAGTGCACGATTTGACAGGTATTTTGATCATAGAGGTAGCATAAGAAATCCTCCTCGTTATGAGAAGTTTACGTCACACACAGCGGGTAGCCGCCTAGCTACCACAGGTCACTAGCCGCCACTAGCCGGTAGCTGGCCGGCTAGCCAAAGCCATTCTAGCCGCCACTAGCCGGTAGCTGGCCGGCTAGCTAAAGCCAATCTAGCCGAGTAGCAGGTAGCTGCGTGTGCGTGCGCTTACTGCGAAACTGAGTAGTAGTGCGAGTTTCGAAAGTATGAAATTTGAGTACATGTCGTTATTATTATTTCAAATTTGAAAAGAATTCAAACCTATTTTTTTAAATTTAATTTAATTTCAATTAGTCTGTATATAATTGGGTTTAATAACCATTATTTAATGATTTTGTACTTGTAATCTTGTTTTGACAGATTTTACAATGGGTTAAATCCACAAGTATACACCTGAATAGATAAGTCCCTCCATCTTCTTTATGAAAACCATGATGAAAACCAAGTGTGGCACGATTTTCTACCTACCATGACGTCACACTCACAAGAGAGCTAGCGATGGGTAACTAGCCGAAATTTCAATAGCCTAGCTAGCCGGCTATATGTGGTGTAAAAGCCAGCTAGCTCGTCAGCTATTTTGGATTTTGGCTATTTGGCTAGAACGGCGGCGGCTTAGCTAGTTGAATAACGTTCAAACTAAGATATTGGTTAAAAACATTAAATTACGAGGAGATAGAGTTTTTAATCTGAATACCTAATAATTAACAAATATTGCTTTTCATTTTTCATTTCACACACACACACACACACAGACACCCCTACACATTCACAAAAAACCTCTTCACATTCACCACACACCACTCGCACAAACAACGCATACACACCTCCACATCCAGTAAAAACGCAAAGAGGCTTTTGCAGTTATTACATCATCTTTATTTTTATATTATTTTTAATTTTTGAAGTTATTTGTATGTAAAATCACTAGCGCATATTACATCTATGCTGATTATTATAAAAGACTAATAGTAAGGTTTAAAGTAAGAGAGAACCCTGATACCCATAACACAAGTTTAATCTTAGCTTGGGTGCCAGGAGTTTCAACTGATCTGTGACTTCAATTGTACAAAACAAACTATTGTGTAATTCTTTGTATAAGCCACATTTTTGTAATGCTTAGTTTTTGTTAATTGTAAAACTGCAAATAAAGAAATTTTATTATTATTATTATTATTAACTGCGATCGGAGTTCGATCCTCACCGCTGCAACAAGTCTATATAGTCTAAGATGATAATATACCCAATAAATTAATGTAATGTTTTTTTTAAATTTACTTTATATTTTATTGTATACTCTTTTGAAAAGAAACGACTTTCTCTCATAGGTCATACGTATTACTAATAAAAACATCGAAAATCAACAATAACGTCATCTTTATATATGAATATGAACTAAAAGCTTTCACAGTACATAGACTCAGTCTTTAGCTGTAGGCAAGTAAACCATAGATGTCGCGCTGCTTCAGATGATTAAAACGATTTATTTAAACCCAATTATATTACAGACTAATTGAAATTAAATTTAAATTAAAGAAATAGGTTTGAAATTCGAAATAATAATAACGACATGCTCTCGAATTTTACACTTTCGGGACTCGCACTACTACTAAGTTTCGCAGTAAGCGCACGCACACACAGCTACCGGCTACTCGGCTAGATTCGCTTTGGCTAGCCGGCCAGCTACCGGCTAGTGGCGGCTAGAATGGCTTTGGTTAGCCGGCCAGCTACCCGCTAGTTGCGGCTAGTGACCTGTGGCGGCTAGGCAGCTACCCGCTGTGTGTGACGTAAACTTCTCGTAATGAGGAGGATTTCTTATGATACCTCTATTGTCAAAATACCTGTCAAATCGTGCACTTAAGGTTCAAATTGGTTCGAATTATCAACAGTTAGACGGGTAAGAAAACTCCTCATTCTGTCTAGCCATCCAGTAGCCAGTAGCCAATTATCGTGTGGACAGATAACAGACCCGTGGCTATTTTGTGAATAGCCGCTTTATGGCTAGTTATTAGAATAGCTACCCATCTCTATTGTTGGTTGAACTTTGTCAGTGTTGCCAATGCTACGGCAATTACCGTGTTCTACGGCTTTCAGGCCAAAAAATCACAAAATCCACGGCCTACGGCTGCATCCCTGTGGCCGTAGCAGATTCTACGGCTTTTCGCAAATTCTAGGGTAATTAATTAATTTATGGGTTGGTATGGTACTGAAGGGTTACTCCGATGTACGAAATGTGACCGTCGGTAAAGTGCCATCCCACTCACCCAAATATTGTTTGACAGGAGTTCGAGAGGAACGGCGATTGTCGAATTTCGAACATCGGAGTAGCCCTTCTGTTATTTTTTTTTTTCAAACAAATAGATAAATGTTGCAAACATTTGCCAAATGGCACTGTTTTAAGGTTTTTTTTGTGTTAAAAACGTTTAATTAAACGTCCTTCCTTTTTTTAAGCAGTGACACGGCCCACCATTGGTCTTTTCCATATAAACACGGCTTTTTTAGCTCAAGTACACGGCCGCCTAAAAATTTGCATTGGCAACACTGACTTTGTTAGTCATTTGATCGTACAATTCCTATTTACTGGTAAAAATTAAATTAATTGGTTTTTGATACCATTAAATCAGCAGTAAATACTAGTAAAACTTATCTATTTTTAGAAAGAAACAATATTTAAAGTAAGTTTCTAAGTTTGTATTTTTAATTCAATGTTATTTGATCATAAACATTCTAAAGAATATCAGTTCTTACTACATATAAGTTATGTATATTTAATAGATACTTATTAAATTCTTAATGTATGTCCAATGCATTATTCAAAAGAATTTGTCAATGCAATTTCACATTATCAATTTAGTATAGTTTCCTCCCCGCGGATTCATCCATGTTCATGTAATAAAAAGTACCTATGCATGTCGTTTTCCTTGCCGCTGCTCGCTCCTTGCGTGTCAAATTTCATCTTTGCCGCCTAGCCGAAGAGGCTACAAACAAATTCAAGTTCGCATTTATAGTATTGGTACATTTAGGATACATAGGATATTTATGATAAATAAGATTATTTTAAACTGTGGAGTTCTGGCTCTTTATCTTACACATTTATACCTTTTCAGATTTTCACAACAACATGAATTGTGAAATTTGTATGGAAGCAAATGTGGGACCGGAACATGATATCACTGAGAAACATATAAAAAATAAAGTTTTATATGATTACTTATTGAACAGGTTTGTAAGAGGGTTTCCACTTTTATTTTAATATTTAGTATAGCCTGATTTGATGGCCTTTTTGACCTGCAGGGCTACTGCATATCTTTGGTGACCATCATAATGAACACCATTAATTAATTTCATCCATTGAAGGGTATGACAAAGCCCATTGGTGGGCCGTAATTGGATGAAATTCATTGATTCATCAACCAGCTGAGGGTATCTCTCCTTGTCTCACTGTGTGTCTATTTTTGGCTTTATAGGCTGTGAAAATGGGCATAACTTTTAACTTGTCACACGCACCACCAAACAAGAGAGACCAGCCAGAGTTAAAATTTATATGGAACAGTAACTAAATGACAGTTAATATAAAACCTTGTGTCTTTAAACGTCAAAGTGGCATTTCGTGTACAATGGCCACGGTTCCCCTTAAACACAAACAGTTTGTTTAAGATATTGTTGGATACACATTAAAAAGATTGGGATGCACTTACATTTGCATTCTCCAAATAAATCTAATTTTAAAATAGTACCTGTATGTGAATTATGTTCACCATAACCTGTGTAACATTAAAAATACTGCAGCCAATGAACAATGTTGTGTTCCTGCATGTGATTAAGGTTCCCAGAGCTCTATAGAGAGGGGGGAAAGGTCGGTAGTATGTGAGTGATGCCCAGGTGTTGCAAGCATCTCTTGTGATGCAAAACCCGTGGCATCACAAGTGTCTATAGAGCTATGGTTTCTGCGTATCATATGCTTAATTACTGATTTAGTTGTTTTATCAAAAAGATAATGGTGCCAATTCTGTTGTAAATCACGCTAAACTAATTTTAGTCACATCACATCTCTTTCTTACAAACATTATTGAAAAAGGATAGAACATATATAAAACTGACATAACCACGATAGATGCCAACCAGGTGACTAAAATTCTGTTAAAAATAATCATTGGACTAATTTGACAGGACTAAATTTATTGCATCCTTTTCTTATGTTCTTTGTTACACAGAGATACTAAACTAATTAAGTCTCACTATGACACTAAATAAGTTTAGTTGTAAACAACAGAATCACAGAGGCACAATCCACAGAGGCATCAATCTCATATATTGGTGCCGATGTGGTTAAATTAAATGTTTTAATATTATTTTTTCCATTGTTTAGGAAACAATTTGCTGGGAATAGAAAAGGTATAGTAGTAACATGCAATGTGAAATCAAGCTTTACATCACTTGCTAAGTGTGTTGATGCTAAAATTAAAGTATCAGTAAGTTGCTTTTTTTATTTATTTATTCCTGAAAGTATTTAATATTTTTTATACTGGCTCTAGTGAGGCTGTTTGTAGGTGGTAACTTTCTGACACGAAAAAAAGAGAAAAAAAAAACTATTTATTAGGTTTAGTTTTTATGTGTCAAGAGTCTTTATTTAATGTTATCAATGTTTGATTTGTTTCATCATTTGTTAATATTATGTACAGTTTATTAAACCAAATGGCATTTATAATTATCAACATGTCGATAAGTACCATAAACTTTTGTTGGTTTAGATTTATTTTGCTACAATTTGGGAATATCTACCTATCTATCATGCCTAATATATTTTAATATTTTATTTTACAGGCAAAACCGAATCAAGAAGTAACATTTAATTTTATTGTTGCAAATGACAGTAAAAAGGATGATTTTATGGTGATTTTTATACAAATGGTACATTCAAAGTTAAATTTCTCTATTAATGACCATGGCATGAGTTTAGGGTGCACACCGCTAAGTCTTAAACCAAGTAAGTGAAACAACTATTTCATCACTTTTGATGTAATTTTGTTCATTCTTATAATGTATCCAATAATTACATAAGTATATATTTTTCTTGTAACTATGCACATTTATATAATATGATTTGTTACAGAAACAACACTACAAAAAGAAATATCAATCAAATTCAAATCTTCACATATAGGACAATATGAAATGCCCATCATATTTTGTTTCCGCAAGAAAGCCACTGATGAAAATGTGGTTATAATGAGAGACATGGTAAGTGAGTGATTATAATTATTAACCCCGTTACTCATAAAACGCTATTTAACGAAAGCACTGTTTTAGTTGTCACATTTATCGATTAGTATAGGCGCACCATTAGATAACAAAATCACATTATTAAAAAGCTCATCAACATGAATCGTCAGCGTCCGCGTATCATAACGTGATAATGTGACGTGGAAAGTTTATTACCGGGGAGTCCCCGCAATAAGTTTATGTTGTGGGTTGCCATAAATCTCAATAAAAAAAACATCAATTTATCATCATTAATTAAAGATTTTCATGCAATACTACATCATCATTTCACCCAACCAGTTAAAAAGTTTATCTTTCTTCAACGAAAAGAAGACTATTCAAAGCTTATTTTTTGTAAAAATCTAACAATCCCATGACATACATATAAAGATCGCAGTGGTTCTGTATTTTATAAAAAAAAAAATTGTGACGAGTACTCAAACTTAACTGACTACTTGTAGAGATAGCCAGGAGCGATTTAAAGATGTATTCAGTGCAGTGATTTGAACAGGGATTCCCCACATTTCCCTCAAGTGGGCAATCCCTGTTACAGAAATGTGCCATCACTTTTACGGAAAGTGTAGCGTCTTTTTTCGAATGTTTCTACATACAATAAACTTGTAATGGGGAAAGAAATTTGATATGTGGTAACCCTCCGTGTAAGAGAAACCTTACATGAAGTATAAATTTCGCCTTTGAATATTCGCTTACATTAAATGTATCATCATCATCATCATCAGCCTATAATGTCCCACTGTTGAGCACAGGCCTCCTTTCACAAATGAGGGTGGAAGGAAATGGGCAATACTATGCGTGGTGGCATGCCTACTGCGGATCGGTGGAGGTAGGCTAGTGGTCAACCTACTCTTGGATTTTTTCAAGCCGCCTAGGAGGCATCCAACTAGCTTAACGACTATCACAATTAAGTGATAACCGGGACCAACGGCTTTACGTGCCTTCCGAAGCACGGAAACGCTCGATTTGAAATACCACTAGGCGGTCACCCATCCAGGTACCGACCACGACTGTTGTAGCTTAACTTTGCCGATCGATTAATAACGGCTAATCATGCTACGCCACGAGCGCTTCATTCAATGTATGTATGTGGGGAAATAATCCCTGGCTGTATGCTGTGATACACACGTCACGTGCTAACGTGACCTCGAAAAGGCTAGGGTTGCCAATTATTACGGATTATTATGGTGAATGGGAAACTATTAGCTACTGTCTGACAACCCTGTCTGTCTGACTTATGTCAAGTGTGGGGGATTCCCCTCTAATACCGTAAAAAACCTAAAAGAGATGTATAGGTTATTTGAGGAAACAATTTATTTACTTTACATTATAATATAACGTCAGTTTGCGATCGGTTTGATTCGGGAGAAGACACGCACAAGTTAATATTGAGTTAAGGATCAAATAAATCGCCTTTTATGTTTATGGTATAACTCTACAAAGTGTCTGAAGTTAAATATTGTGATAGCATTTTTAAAAAATTGGAAATATTTTATGTTTTTCTATCAATAGTAAGTCCTTTATTACGATTATTTTTATATAATTTGTATGTTAAGTGCAGTAGACTCAAAATCGACTAAAGCGACAGCACCAGGTAATAATAAATTCGGGCGATTTTGGATTTGTTTCGAAGTTTTGTTTATAATGCATACTTATTCATTATTATTATACTTTAAATTTCATTGTGTTAACGTTATCTGAACGACTATTATAATGTGTTTAAATGTATTAAAACATAATAAGATTTAAGCGCGGGTACTTAGCCAAACTAGTACTTACCTAATTATTAAATACTTTTATGTTTTTTTCAAAAAAAGATAGTTTTAAGTAAGTTTCGAACTGTGCAGGCTCAGACTATGGAATGAGCTCCACGCCGTGGTTTCCCCAAGGGAGTTCAGCATGGGGTTCTTCAAAAAGGGTGTGAAGAGATTTCTGCAGGGTCGGCAACGTGCGAGTGATACCCCTGGTGTTGCAAGCGTCCATAGGCTACGGTAACCGCTTACCGTCAGGCGGGCCGTATGCTTGTTTGCCAACTTAGTGGTATAGAAAAATATCTAACGCGTTTCTGAGGGATATATTCTTTTCCTGGAATACAAAATATCCTATGTGTTAATCCAGAACATATTCTATCTGTGTACCAAATGTCATCCAAATCCAGTAGTTTTTGTGTGAAAGATCAACAAACATCCTCAAGTCCTTTCAAACTTTCACATTTATAATAATTACTAGCTGTCCCCTGCGGTTTCACCCGCGT
This sequence comes from Polyploca ridens, assembly GCA_951394255.1. Classification (NCBI taxonomy): domain Eukaryota; kingdom Metazoa; phylum Arthropoda; class Insecta; order Lepidoptera; family Drepanidae; genus Polyploca; species Polyploca ridens. The sequence continues at coordinate 8,874,364 of OX596262.1, forward strand.
TCCCGGTATAAAAAGTAGCCTATGTTCTTCTCCATACCATAGGCTATCTGCATGCCAAATTTCATGATGATCCGTTGAGTAGTTGAGGCGTGAAAGCGTAACAAGCAAACTCACTTATATATAAAATCAAAATCAAAAAGTCATTTATTCAGTTTAGGCCCTAGTAAGGCACTTACGAACGTTAAATTGGTACATACAGTTGAATTTACCACCGGTTCGGAATACACTTAAACTGAGAAGACTCCGGCAAGAAACTCAGCAAGGTTTTTTTTTGTGGGATGTCTTTTAATATTACAGCTTTTTGTTTTCCAAATACTTATACAATATATACATTATTATGTTATGCTTATTCGTACAATTGTCACTTAGCCAGGGGGATGCAAGTGCAGAGAGAAGCTACTACAACCATGTATTCTTGTCTTCCACGTAATGAGCCACCTTATAGTAGGCTTTGTCAATTAACCTCTGCTTTATGAAATCTTTGAATTTATCATAAGACATTTTAGTTACTTAGTTTAGTTAGTTACTTCGAGTGGGATTTTATTATAGAATCGAACGCAATTTCCGAGAAAAGACTTTAGAAAAGACCGAGCTTTAGATAACCTGAATCTAGGTGTCACAATTTTATCTTTATTTCTTGTATTGAAGTTATGGCGACTACTATTAATTTCAAATAAATTTAAGTTTTTACGGACAAACATAATCTATATATATAAAATTCAAAGTCCTGACTGACTGACTGACTGATTGACTGATATATCAACGCACTGCCTAAACCACTGGTCCTAGAGACATGAAATTTAGAGAGTATATTCTTTGTGAAGAGTAGGTATCCACTAAGAAAAGGTTTTTCGAAATTCCACCCCTAAGGGGGTAAAATAGGGGCTGAAAGTTTGTATGAAAGTCTGTCAGTTTCGAAGTTAGGATCTTCAAATTTTGTGTTTAGGCAGAAGATTGAAAATTAATGTATACGTGTCTCAGCATTTTTAATAATTCCACCCTCGAAGCGTGATGAAGTTGTTTTGTTTTGTTTTATTGTTGTAGAAAATTATGTCATTTGATTCCTGTAGGCCACGCGGGCGAAGCCGCGAGCAGAAGCTAGTATTTTCATAAATGTACTGTGACGGTAACGTTAAAATTTTAAGTTCCTTGAATCGACTTCGTAGTGATTCACGAGGACCCAAACAATAGATTGCGCGAATTGCACTTTTCTGCAGAATAAATATAGTTTCAAAGTCTGCAGCTGAGCCCCACAGCAGAAGACTGTAGGACATTAAACTATGGAAATAAGCAAAGTAAACCAACCTGGCTGTAGCCACATCTGTTATTTGTGTTATTTTTCTAACAGCGAAGGCGGCGGAACTCAGTTTACTAGCTAATCTTTCTATATTTTGATCCCGGGAACGCGGGTGAAACCTCGGGGGACAACTAGTTCGTTATAAAGTTGGATTGAAAACATCTTCTGTTCAGTCAAGCACTCTTGTCAGAGGGGTCGTGGTTGCAACTCCAATGTTCTTCTTGACTAGGGTTACAGCTTTCTCAATGCTTTTCCATTTTTGTGCGGTTCGTAGCGTTGCGAGTACACCCTCCCACCCTGGACAACAAGTCTTTACATTGAGTGTTCGTTTCTGCAGATGTTACCAAAGCACTTGAAAATTCGAAGCTGCACAGTCGACGAAAGCCTATCTGTTATTCAAATCTCCTTCAGGATCGCGTTTATGGTGCGAAAGGCTGTTAACGGAATTTTCAGGAAGCGTCTTCAGCAACACATCTCCAGTGAGTCAATTTTCCGGCGGTCTTGTTGGCTTAATGACCAGGTTTCAGCTCCTTAGTGAAAGATTGGAAAGACCAGGCATCTCATAAGTCGAATATTTGTTTTCCTGGTTATCCTTCTGTCTTTCCAAATCTTCTTACTGCTGATCTTGTGATAGCACATCGTCTTCTGTCTGATCTCATCTTCACAGTCTCCTGTGTTGGAATTGGTAGAGCCGAGGTAGATGTAGCTTTTTCGCAGTACGTCCAATCTATTAACTTACGCCCGGTCTGTTATTTACATTTTCATCTTATCTCTGTTGATTGCAAGTCCCAATTGGAGACTAGTGGTTTCTTTATGACCCAAGAGGTCCTCCATATCTTCTTTAGTTTGGTTAAGAAGAGTAGTGTCATTGTCATCAGCGTAGCGTAAATTATTTATCAGTATCAGTAAAAATATGTTATACATCAAATTCTTTAATTTGGTACACCACTTAGTTGTTTTATTACGTGCATTTACTAAATCACAGATGTCGTATTATTATCCTATATTACTAATTAAACTATCAGATTCAAAATTAATAAAACTTAAAATGTGCAAGCAAAATCAACACTTATAAACAACAATTTATTGGAAACTAGGTTTCTCCTGCCGTTTCATCCGGGATTATAAGTAGCCTATAATACTAGGGGATTATAGTTATAGCTTTCTATTAGTGAAAAAAAAAAACGAATCCGACTGGTAGTTCCAAAATAAATGCATTTAAACAAACAAACACAAAACTCTTCATCTTTATTATATTAAAACTAGCTGTCTCCCGCGGTTTCACCATTTAAACAAACAAAAAAGCAACAAAAAACCCTTTATTAGCATAGTGTATATGACGATAATGGTGCCGATTATGTGTAAATCGCACTAAATTAATTTTAGTCACATCACATTTCTTTCTGACAAACATTATCAAAGGATAGAACATATTTAAAGCTGTCAAATTAGTCTTTGCCGTCTTCATTTGCGTGTATTTAGAACCAACCGCGATAGATGGCGACTAAATTTGTGTTGAAAACAAGCTTATGGATAATGTACTTCGTATTTTGTTGAAAAAAATACGCTCATTTTGAACACTAGTAGGCAAAATTGATGTACGATACGTTAATTTTATAGCTCTAGGCGACCATACCTTGTGGCGCGCTTAAAAGCTTTATTTAAAAACTCAAAGAGATAAAAATATCTGATTCCGATATTACGATATTGGATCACTCAATTCCGATATTGTAATATCGGAAAAAAACGTCCGAGATTCCGATATTACGAGATTCCGAGATTCAGAGATTCATGCCCTAGTGTGGACATGTAAATGTATGCTTTATTATGCTCTACAAATTGACATAAGAATCACTGCTCGATGTTAATTACTTTATGAGCTATTAGTGCTCGAGCAGCTATAGGAACTTTGTTTCATAGATTCTATAAAAAAATACCCTGTGAAAATTGAGAATAAGAATAAAATATTGTAGCTTACATAATCCTTACTATTGTATTAGTGTTGTATGTATAAAAGTATTTTAACTCTTGTAGGTGGTATACGTAGAAGAGAAGCAAACCATGCATGAGAAGATTATCAGCCCCTATGCTCATAAGGAAGTAAGGGCTCAACAGCTTTTCAAGAGCCCTAGAATAGAGTGAGTATATTCTCCCAATATGAATACGAAAGCTTGAAATTTCATGCTGAAGTGGTTCGAGGTTGTGGGTCGACTCTCATCCAGTACAAACATTTGTGTGCATGACTATGTCTATTGACGGGCCAGTTAGTGTGGATCAGGTAGTGTGGATCAGGTAGCCATAAAGAATTTCTATTTGTTCCATATGTCACCGTATTTTTGTGAAAACCGTTAGTTTATAATCTACCTAGCGAGATTATAAACTCCCCGATATATTGTGAACTGTACCATACTGCTTACAATATTACGTATTCATTTCCGATAGTTTATAATCTATCCGCAACAAACAGTTATATTGTGAACTGGCATCATATTTGAACCCGACGGAATGCTCTTAGCGCGCTGATTGGTTGAACGTCATGTCCCGCGCCGCCATCTTTACCTAGCTGTCATTTGTTATCATCGAACGTAAACAAACATATTTTTTTGAGTTTTTAATAGATTTTGTGTTTAAAATAAGTGAACGTTAGAATAAAGTTACAATTATTTGCGAAAATAAACTAGGATTTAAATAATAAGTCAAGTTTCTGTGAAAAATAACTGTTAGTAGCCGAACATAACCTGAGTTACACTTTTCATGTTTAAATACAATTTCTCGTGTAAGTAAAGTGTTTTTATTATATTTGTGTAACTATATCCAATTAAAAATGTCGGATATTGATTCTAGTATTCTACAAAACGCTCTACCGCCAAGACTGATCAATCAGGGATAGTTCACAATATTACGAGTGTTAAAATCGGACAGATTGTGAACCTTGTCGGCAAGTGCAGGTGGTGCAGGTTCGTTTGCAATATGACGGTTTGACATGGATAGATTATAAACTATCGGAAATGAATACGTAATATTGTAAGCTGTATGGTACAGTTCACAATTTATCGGGGAGTTTACAATCTCGCTAGGTAGATTATAAACTAACGGTTTTTACAAAAATACGGTGACACATATAAACTGCACTTCTTTGTATTTATTTAACTGTGTATAGGCTTTGGCATTATCAAAATTTATCCTAAGGACAAGGAGTGAAACATATGTTTGTTCAACAGCCGGAGTGATGACATGTTTCGTATACCAAAGAATTACAAGCCAATTTACGCTTGTGCCCTCAAAATAAAGGAGGATGCCCCTCAATCTGAAAAGGACCTTGCTGCGGATATAAGGTAACAACCATAAAATATCTTGCTTTGGTATCCACCTTGCATGTCGGGTTTCTAGTAAGAAAGCAATTTCATAGAAATTTTTAGTCATTGACTCACTTGTTTATTTAATACTGGGTGGAGATTTTAATGTGGCATATTTTCAAAACCTATGTTGGGTTGGTCATGCTGAACAACTTTCACTATGCTGATCGAGCTTGATGCAAAGTAGGTGTACTTTGTCTAGGCCTACAGTATTGTATAAAACTAAACATTCTTATTAATGCCCTAGCATTTTACAAAAAAATATGCTCTTTAAATCAATCGAGCAAGCGTCAATAGGCTACGGTAACCACTTACCACCATGTGGAACATACTACTTTAATAGAACATACTTTATTGTGCACACTACATGAAAGAACAAAACAAAACATTTAACAAAGAATAAAATGGTGAACACAACATAGGCGGCCTTATCGCTAAAGCGATCTGTTCCAGGCAACCTTTGGGCACAGTATTACCATCTTACAGTAGCGCAACGCCTTTGATGTCGGGCCGTGCCGCCGAGCTTGTGAGTACCAGCGCTGTCACGAGCAGATACGCAAGGGTTGTCACAAAATGTGAAATAAAATAATTATATTGTTATGATAATGAAATCATTTATTTATGAGTAATAAACATTTACATTTGTAGCACTGGACCTATCTAAGCGTTCCTACAACGCCGCACGCATATCGTGCACTACTTACACGAAAAATGTCTCAGTAAAGTTACGAAAATTAACTTTTACTATAGCAAAATGCCAAATTTCATAAGTCTAGCCGTAATAGTCTATCTACAATGGTACAATTTTAAACAAACATAGACTACAGTGCATTTACATAGTTGCATGAATAAAGTAGGTGGGCTGGGAACTCGTATTACGAAATTATAGGAAAAGCGCCTACGAAAAAAACAGTTTGTGTGCTGCGCCATTAATAATATATACTGTACCATTAATTATGTAATCTTAGCACTGAAAAATGCCTGGAACATTCACTGAGCACGTAGGTATCGATAATGTTTAATAATAGCACACAAACATGAATGCGTCAGCCTTTCGCGGACGATCAAGCTAACTAAGCGTGTTAGCTTGCTGCGGCCGGGCCGTCCCGACACCCTGCGAGTTCCCCTCCGTTGCTCTGCGTAAGTGCAACTGTATGTTGGTAAAACTGTGCTTTGGGTAATAGGAAAGTACTTATGAGTAGAACAACCTAAACAGATACTAATACATGCTATAAAATAAAAATAAAATAAACTAATAAATACTATAGTAAGTACAAAGAAAAATAAAGTAAATAATTAAAATAATATACTAATTCATAGACTATTTCAATTAACTACTAATAATTAACTAGTAATTTTTTTATCGGTATACTTACGGAATTCCTGTAGGTAAAAAAACAACCCGCGTCATATCACTTAACTGTCCGCCTCAGATAAACTAATGATCCAAAGAGACACAGATTGTTTAAAAGGAAGGTACGGACAAAAAAGATAATATTGTGGTGTGTGCATGGGCATGATAAGGAATGTAATTCAAATACAACTAACTAAAATTGCAATGAGTAGGCAGAATATGTACCTACTTAGTCTTTATTATCAAGTATGAGTAAATAATAAAAACTAAAACAAACTAAACTAAACACTAACTAATATAAACTTAAATTACCTTAATCTAACAAGCCGCTACCAGTAGGCAACATTGCCAAAATACTCGCTGCATTACCACGTTGTATGGCAATGCTTAATCTTTGCCCATATATGATCATAGCATGACTTCATCCGATTGCCTTTGACGTCATGTCTGCTTGTAACAATGCATACCTATCAATATAATATATTTCATAGGTATTTATTTATTGTTACAGGCAGACATACATTTATTTTTATACTAGCTCTCCCCCGCGGTTTCACCCGCGTCCCGAGATAAAGAGTCTATAATTACTCGGGAATAATGAAGCTTCGTATTGGTGAAAGAATTTTTCGAATCCAACTGTTAGTTCCAGAGATTAGTCCGTACAAACAAACAACTCTTCCGCTTTATTATTTTATAGATAGATAGATATACATTGTTCACCCAAACCGTACCTTGAATACAATTGTAAAGACCCATGTTTAGCGAAGGACAGGGCATCAATAAAAATGTTGACTTTTGAGAATGATTTTGTACTATACATATTCTATTTTACAGGGATATATTTACAACTGGAGTCACAAAAGAAAATTATATAAGATATTTCCACAACCTACTCTGGTATGAAGAAACTATAGTCCGAATAAATTTAAAGGTTGGTGTTTATTTTAATTATTTTTTGTTTTTTCGTACTCATCTCTTAGGTCATAAATCTTGTAACTTAATACCGGCCTAGTAGCTAACGGATATTGAATAACAGTTACTATGAGAATAGTTAGAAACCGATTACTGACGGGCCATTTGGCGTAGTTGGTTAAGATTCCACCTATCACGCTGCAGGTCATGGGTTCGATCCCACCCAGGACATGCATTTGGCTGGGTGTAGTTATGTATATTAAGTATAACAGGTGGAGATTTCGAGATGGCATATTTTCGAAACCTATGTTGGGTTAGTCATGCTGAACAACTTTCACTATGGAAATAATAGTGAATTCTCAAAAAAAAAAATGTTTGCTTTCCATAGTAAATGTCAACCTTGCTCGATCATAATGTATGAAAAGAATTTTTTTTTTTTTTGTGTATTCTGTGTTGGTCCCATAGTAAAAGTTGTTGTCAGCATGATTAACCCCACATAGGTTTCGAAAATATGCCATCTCGAAATCTCCACCCAGTATAGGTATTTACAAACAAAATGTATTTGTAGTATATCAGTTATCTGGTTTCCATAGTACAAGCTCTGTTTAGTTGGTTTGATCAGATATCCGTGGGTGAAGAATATCCCAGGGTATTAATTTACTGTGTGTTAGTTAAATAAGACTTGTTTAACTAACATTCTGATTGGCCCCTTGAAGTACTGACCAGAGGCCAGTGAAGGAAAGTAACTTACTGACTGATCAGCGTGTGATAAAAACCGACCTCTACTTATCATAGTATAAGAAAAAAAAGAGAGGTAGAGCGTAGCGTTTATTCGCTTAAAGAGCTGCTCGACTGGAGAAGTACCTCCACCTTACAGAATACCGCAGCCAAATAACTTTATGTTGTGTAATGTTGATTTCCTGCGCGTGAGTAAGATCGCCAGAGCTCATAGGGGAAGGGGAAAGGTCGGTAACACGTAAGTGATGCTTCGTGTGTTGCAAACGTCCATATGGCTACGGTAACCGCTTACCATCAGGCAGGCCGTATGCTTGATTACCGACTTAGTGGTATAAAAAAAGGCAAGCTTAACTGTATTTATTGTTGACAGAAATACAACATGTCTGGGGTTCCGTTGACGCTTCAAGGAGATTCTTACGCTCTAGTCGTACCGGGACTTAGTGAGAAACGACCTTCTTTGATGATAGGTAAGTGACAATAGTCCTTAACTTGCTTTTCTTTATCCTTACTAATATTATAAATGCGAAAGTAACTCTGTTTATTTGTTTGTCACGCTTTCACGCCTTAAATACTTGTGTATTGAGTGCCAAATTTCCTTCCGATCGGTTGTCCGATCAGAAGGAAATTTGGCACTCAGATAGCCTATGATATGAAGGACATAGGCCTTTTTTATGAGTGAACCGCGGGGGACATCTAGTTAGTAATATAAAAACAAAGTTTGTTTCGTTTCAAAAAATGCACAGCTCAAACTGCACGGTCTTGGAAAATACAATAAATAAGGAACTAAAAAACTGAAATATGGCTGAACAACTCAAATTGAAATAAGTTTCGCGTAAAGTGCATCGGCCTGGCAGCCCTTGGAAAAAAAACCTAGATATGCCAATGGCGCCGAAAGACAATCTCGCACTACCCCTGATCAAGGGCTAGAGCCGGGGCTGCTCTCCAAATTAAAAACATAATTACGTTATTGATTTCAGGTGATTTGATGTTCATTAAACCGCACAACAACGAAGATATTATGTTTGAAGCTAGAATCTCTGATACAAGGGAGAGCATGATTAGTATTCGCGATTTTCATCCAGAGTAAGTCAAGGCTTTTCTCGTTTTATAATCAAAATCATGAACAAAATATCAGTTGCTAAAATACATTATGGTCGAAAACCTGTCCACATAGGGTTTTTAAAGCCAATTGAACCTTCTAGTTAATCAAAAAAAGTAAAGTAGTTTTAATGCGATTTCAAATTTTGTTCAAGTTGGTAAAAAAAAATCTCCCTGCCAGTTTAACTTTCAGTGTCTTGAAACTATAACTTTATATATTTTATGTTTATAATAATTTGGCACTAAAGAATGCTAGACTGTCCTACGAGTCGACAGTGTTACCTCAGAGTATATAAATACTACGTACAAGTGTTACTAAATAAATACCCGAAAAAAAAAACTGTAAGTCGGTTTCTTTATTCCAAAATAAGGTAACTATTAGTTACCTTATTTTTAACCTTATTTTTAGTTACTAACTAATCTGTCAAATGACAAAGAAACATTACCACAAGATGTGAACTTTCCCTTTTTTAAACGGCAGTCGTGTATTTTATTTAATGCATTAATTCACTAATTGTAATTTCAGGTTCTATAGGCATTACAATCCTAATGCAAGATTCGACATTCGTTTCTTCATGTCTCGAATGCCGTTGGAGCGAATGCACCTTGCGGTGCAGTCTGTTATAGCAGAAAATCAGGAGAGTAGAACCTTTCCCGTCGCAAATAAAAATATTAGAAAAACCAAGCCGATTGTCGAGTGAGTTTACATTGTTCAACATATTTGAGGATATAAAAAAAAATATACATATAAAATAGTCATACCTCGCTACACATCTCTGATACCCACCTTAATATAGTATTGAGTTAAGCTTGGAACGATTGGACCTTGTACAAATGACATAAGTTTTATTTTGTTTTAACCTATTCTTGATACTTATGTTTTGATTTTCATTCATATCTTTGTTGATATATTTTTTTACGAGGGGATGTTAATGTGTAATAATATATGTGTAGTTATTTCAACCACCTGGTGGAGCACAATGTGGAACAGCGGTCGGTAGTGGAGCACATCTTGGCGGGAACGTGCGGCACCGCGCCCTACATGCTGCACGGCCCGCCCGGCACCGGGAAAACTGTTACCATCGTTGAAGCTATACTACAGGTATGTACAACCAATACTACACTTTGGCTACAAGGGTCAGTTAAAACCGAGACGCAACGCGATGGAATTTTAAGATAGCGATACAATAAATAACTTTTCAACACACTTGCTCGTAAAGTGACATTTGTTGCACCGTTTTTAGTATCTTAATGCAGCTTAAAGTGCTTTTTACATTACTTTATTATTATTTATTTATTTATTGATAGAAGAGCAGCTTGTAAGCTGATGTGTCTATGTCACACAGTGTTGAAAATCACTTCGCACTTATACAGGGTGTTGTTTTGGTCGGCGACAAGCTACCCAGGAGCGGTAGTACAAAATATATATTCCCCAAAAATGGACTTAGTTCCATTAAATACTGTAAATATGTTGAGAAATACCTTATTCAATTTGAAATAAAATAAACGCAAAGTATGGTTACTAGGCACGTGCACAGACTAGAGCTAGGCGCAAGCCGCCATCGCCCCACCCCTTTACTCCCTCGTACTCTCGTTGAGTATTATATCTACACTTTAGCATTTATTTTATATTAATAAAAAAAAAGTATTTTTTTATATTTTTTTTTGCACCAGTATCATTTGTATTATCGACCCTGAGTCGCTCGTCGCTGACCAAAACAACGACCTGTATATAGTTCACTTTACAAGTTTTTTAATCTTTGTCCAGTTGTCTAATATGTTTTTAAAACTGTTTATTGAGGTAGCAGATACCACTTCCTCAGGTAATCGGACCAGACCACTCTGTTGCTGAGAAAGTGGTTACCGCACAGTTTTATGATAGGTATAATCCCGATTATGTTAAGTTTGTACCTCAATGCAATATTGATATGTGCGTAGACGAAACATTCTTAATATAAACGGGTAGTTTTACCCGTTTATATTAAGTTTGACAGCGAAACGGTAAAAAAAAAAATTGCGCGCCATATTTGTTTACGTTTTGATTGATTATTATAAACAGTCTGCTTAAACATTTCAAATCTGTTTTTTCCTCACAAGTGTGTTGAAAAACGTCGTATGACACGCGTGTGCATTGATCATTACACTCTCGGCTTCCTTATCGCGTTCACCTAAGGCTCACGCGCTTAATATCGCCTCGTCTGTAATTACCAACTTTGCACACATGTATCATAATGTACTATTATTTACCACACAAAAAGGTATACATTTCAGTGAGAACACCGCGAGGCGTATTTGAATTCTCTGACTGAAATGTGTACAAGTATATAGTTTTTTAAAATTATATTGTATTTTCAGTTAGTAAAAAACAACGCAAGTAATCGAATATTAGTGTGCACGGATTCCAACATGGCGGCGGACCACGTCGCTATGATGATCATTAAATACTCGCATATGTTCTCACAAAAAACCCTACTACTACGCGCCAACTCAAAATATAGGGTGTGGTAAGTATCATTAATGACTAATATAATAATATAATATAAGGCTTGTTTTTTAACCCCTTGGTTCTCGCGAGAGACGCGCGTCCTATTATAACAATTGATGTCATTGTTATGTTTTTAACCGTGAGCCAAGCGATTAAAAATATGTTTGGATTGTGGGAAAGATGATATGAATTTGAGAAGAGTGGATGCTGATATGATATATAGTGTGACGGTTGGGTTTTTTGAAAATGAGAAACCTTAGTCAACACAATAAAATATATTAAGTATTTAACAAAAGGGTGTGGTTAACGTAACGTAATTAAGAATTATATAACGTTACAATAGACGGTATATAAGTCAATGGTGATAAACTTTTTTGAAATGGCCTTACGTACCCGAAGGGTGCCAAACGGGACCCTATTACTAAGACTCCGCTGTCCGTCCGTCCGTCCGTCCGTATGTCTGTCAGTGTGCCGTATCTCATGAATGGTAATAGGTAGACAGCTGACATTTTTCGGAGAATATATATTTCTATTGCCGCTATAATAAAAATGAAATAAAATTAAAAATTTAAGGGGCGCCCAAACAAGAAACAACTTGATTTTTTTTTTCATAGTAAAGTTTTTTTTTATCCTAGGTTACACCTTCTTTAGTGTTCCCTATTCATACTACAATCTAGCCTTAATATTAGGCTAATAAGTAATTATGAGTTAGTTAATATTGTACGGAATCCTCCGTGTGCGAGTCCGACTCGTACTTAGCCAGTTTTCTACATTTAATATATTATATTTAAGGAACACGTGAATATCAACCGAGTCAAGAAAGCCATTCATTGACCCGCTAGAGAGATAGAAGCCCAGTTCAATGAAGTTCAATACCATTGACTTACATTGAAAAATAATATTTGTTTAGGAGTTTAGACGATGTAATTATTAAGCCCAATGCCGCGAGGCTATTGCGTATCTCTGGTGTTAATCGTAACGAAGACCATTAAGATTTCATCCAATGACGCGATACGACCACTGTTGGGCCCTGTTTATTCTCGCGAGGGACGCGCATTCTATAATAATAATTGTTATCATTGTTATTTTTAACCGCAATCCAAAGGATTTAATATGTGTTTATAAAGCTCTGGTGCCGATTCTGTTGCAAAACGCACTAAACAAATTTTGATCACTACAAATCTCGCAAATTTCTATATTTTCTAAATTAGAGAGATAGTTACACAATCAACCTATATTTTTGGGTCAAATCTCAAGAAAATTAATTCTACTAATTTCGGCAAATAAATTTATAATCATTTAAAAATATTTTAAACAGGAAAATTGATGATATCATTATTTTAATAATTTCAGGGACACCCTACCGGATAGTTTGGTACCATACTCGAATGGTAAGAGTCGGGATACCTTTGAACCTGTATCCATACCGGAATTCAAGAAATACAATATTGTGGTTACCACACTATCGCATGCAGCCAAGTTCGTAAAGTAAGTAAACATAATCCTAATCCCAACTAATATTATAAATGCGAAAGTGAGTTTGTTTGTTTGTTTGTTACGCCTTCACGCCTCAACTACTCAACGGATCATCATGAAAGGCATGCAGATAGCCTATGGTATGGAGACGGACATAGGCTACTTCTAATCTCGGGACAGCTAGTTATCTAATAATTTGACTACAGTAGTACCCAACTAATATGGCGCGTCGTGAGTCTTCGTTCGCACAGAAAATAAAGTATGGCCCTGAAGATCAACGAAAGAATGCTTAAAACTTAAAATCAACCTAAAATCACTACTATAAGGTTCATAATACACTGCAGCTGTTAGTTTATAAAGCACTGCTGTTAGTCACGCCCCTCCGCACGGCGCGCGCTAACATGGTGGTAGCTGCCGACCAATAGCGTTACCCGCGCTTTGAAAATGTATCTTCTGCGCAGGTACATCGGTAATCCATATTAGTTGGGTAATACAGTACCATTGTAATGTAACCATGTATGTGTTGTATTGTAGACAGTTAAAGAGGCTGAAGATGAAGCGTTCGATAAGCCACCTGTTCATCGACGAGGCGGCGCAGGCGTCGGAGCCGGCGTGCCTGATCCCGGCGTGCGGGCTGCTGGCGCCGCACGGGCTGCTCGCGCTCGCCGGCGACCCGCACCAGCTCGGCCCCGTCATCATATCGCACAACGCCAGGAAACTTGGACTTGGTACACAACACATATGTCATATCCTATTATGAGAAGGCATCCCGCTATACTTTTCATCCAAAATCTCTGTGCTTATTATGGCGTTGTTAAACATTAATCGTTAGATGTTTTAAGCAAATATGTATCTTGTTCACTATCTAGGTCTGTATATAGGCAAAAATACATTTTTTTTTTAAACGAATTTAGTAAAAGCCCAAATTTTACCTGAACTTTGGCCATATCTAATGTACCTATAAATTGTAAAAAGTAAATACAACATTTTGATCTGACATTGCAAATGTATTGGAGATTCAAAATAACAAACTTTTTCTTCACAAACTTGTAAGAATTTTTTCACAAGGAGTATACTCCTGTAACAAGTCTTATGATATCCGAAATCATGAATACCTAGCGAAGCGGCCGCGAGTGATCAGCGGAATTTACCGACTGATAGGTACCTACGGCTCGATACTGTCTCTATTTTTTTCCCAGTCAAACATTACGTTGGATGAAAGTACAAGCTTTTAGGCTATTCGTGCGTTGAAGTTGCGTTTGCCATGAAAGGCCCTCTTATGTCCTATTATCCTACTATAGTAGATTTCCAATAGCATAAGTTTGGTATTTTATAAGATTTCTCAATGGTTAATGTTTCATCATCATCATCATCAGCCTATAAATGTCCCACTACTGAGCACATGCCTCCTTTCACATGTCAGGGTGAAAGGCAATGGGCAGATACTCCACCACGCGTGCCCACTGCGGATCGGTGGAGGTAGGCTAGTGGACAACCTACTGTTGGAGTTTTAACGATTATCACAATTAAGTGATAACCGGGACCAACGGCTTTACGTGCATTCCGAAGCACGGAAACGCTCGATTTGAAATACCACTAGGCGGTCACCCATCCAGATACCGACCACGACGGTGGTAGCTTAACTTGCCGATCGATTAAGAACGGCTAAAGATGCTACACCACGAGCGCTTCATGTTTACTTCGATATAATAAAGGAATGCAGCGAGTATGTGAGTGAATACAGGTGTCATGAAATATTGTGTGTACTATTTCAAAGTATGTAATCAAATGGAATTTTACTAGATATTGGTAAAAAAACTATGAACTGTCACGACTCATCGTATGTGAAATAGACTATAATAGTACTTCGTGTTAGTAGTTCGTAGTTAGTAGTAATCTATTCGTGCGCAGATTATAATCAAACATTTTTGACTAGCCTCGACGTTTCGACCAACTCTTTCACGCAACAACTACTGAACGGATTTGGATGTAATTTGGCACAAAGATAAATCAAACTATGGCATAACATATAGGATACTTACTATGCAGTGAAAACGTTAGATCCCTCGGGAACGCGGGTGAAGCCGTGTGGCAGTATCTCCCTTATAATAAGAGAAATTGACTGATTTTTGAAATGTCCCATATTGGTAACAAAAAGAGTCTTCGTTAGCGTAAACATTTGCTTTCGTTAGCGCCTATAATGTCTCGAAACTAAATCTCATCATACGTTTTTCTTTATTATATTTTTAACCATCAGTCATAGATTCATGAAAATATTAAAAACAAATTGTAATTACAGGTTTATCCCTAATGGAGAGGTTAAAGAAAACATGCGAACTATATAGCGACGAGCGCAACGACCCCAACTACACGGTGATGCTGCGGAACAACTTTAGGTCCAACCCTGACATATTGGAGATACCCAATGAGCTGTTTTACAAGAAACAACTACGAGTAAGATAACTTCAACTTACCCTTCATTCACCCGTCATCCTAACTAATATTATACATGTAAAAGTGAGTTTGTTTGTTACGCCTTCACGCTTTAGCTACTCAACGGATCATTATGAAATTTGGCATGCAGATAGCCTATGGTATGGAGAAGGACATAGGCTTTTTATCCCGGGAACGCGGGTGAAACCGCGGGGAACAGCTAGTTTCACATAAAGGCATATGCTAAGACGTACCGTGGATATATTTTAGTACACTTTGTTTTGTCGATAATTTAATAAGATTTTTTTATACGCCAAGTCGGCAAATAAGCATACAAACGCCTGGTGTTGCGTCACAAGGGACGCTTGGAACTCCCGGAGCATCACACACGCGTTACCAACCTTTGCCCCCTCCCTTCCCCAATGAGCATTAGCGACCTTACTCAAGCGCAGGAACACATTATTTGGCTGCGGTATTCTGTAAACGAGAGGTACTTCTCTAGGCGAACTGCTCTTTGAGTAAAAAATGCTATGCTCTAGCTCTCTGAAGATTATTATAAGAACTAGTATTCGCCCCGCTGTTTCACCCGTGTTCCCGAGGGCCGAGGGATCTAATATTTTCCTGGGATAAAAAGTATCCTATATGCTATTCCTGTTTAGATCTAAATGCGTGCCAAATTTCATCAAGATTGGTTGAGCCATTGAGAGGTAACAAACTCACATTCGCATTTATTATTTGGATTAAATTTATTAGTTGTGAGGATTGTGAGAGGACAGTTGTAAATCTTTGAATCGCTCTAACCATATTTATCCCGGGTGAACAGGGTGGACATAGCTAATAACATACAGTTACAATATGAATAGAGCTACTGCAAAATGCCTTGAAACAAATTGCGCGTTCATTGTTTTAACGATTAAATACATTATGAATGCCCTAGTTTTTTATCGGAACTTTAACCGAGAACAATTTGACAAGGAATCCATATCGACACATTGTCTGCCTGTAAATCAACTAGTGTATGATATATCTGTGAATGCATAATATATGGAAACTGCTACTTTATTATAATGTTGATATATTATAATGACAGGCGCTGGCTAGCGAGGACCCTATCAGCAAGGTGGATATTCTAAGCGGGAGGTTGAACAGCAGATCTGTTATATTCCATGGAGTACTGTCTAAGGAACAGAAGATGGGCAAGTCCCCCAGGTATTCCATTTTCATTATAATAAATACATTTGTAAAATAAGACAAGTAGCACAGCTTCTAAATTGAATTGAAAGTAAACCTACGGATTAGAATTGCAACCAGATATTGAAAATTCCACAATTGGACCAGGCCAACGAGTTGTGGAGATAAAACAAAGCGAATACTGTTGCAAACTCGGAACGTTTTTCAATTTATTTCATCATAATCAGCCTATAATGTCCCACTGCTGAGCACAGGCCTCCATTCACAAATGAAGATGAAAGGGAATGGGCAAATACTCCATCAAGTGTGCCCACTGTGGATCGGTGGAGGTAGGCTAGTGGCAACCTACTGTTGGGAGTTTTCAAGCCGGCTAGGAGGCTTCCAACTTAGCATAACGACTATCACAATTAAGTTATAACCGGGACCAACGGTTTTACGTGCCTTCCGAAGCACGGAAAACGCACGAGTTGTAATACTACTAGGTGGTTACCCATCCAGGTACCGACCTCAACGGTGGTCGCTTAACTTTGCCGATATTAGAATAAAGTAAAATTATTTATTTGTATTCATGACATTATACATTTTCAGCTTCTTCAATAATATGGAGTTGGAGATCGTACAAAAGTACATAACGTCCTTAGTATCCGAACATAAAGTGCTCCTAGATGACATTGGGGTCGTCACTCCTTATATCAGACAGGTAAAATTCATTAATATTAGATACTTGATGGAGATAAATAGACTCCTAACTCAACTTTAAATTAACGATGGATTTAATTTATATCATTGGTTTTTGTACCATTAGTCATCATTATGTTATGTATGATCCATAAACTTTACTGTCGAAAAAATTTTAAAGCAAAGTCGAAGCACTTTATCAAGTTCCTTTGAAATATGTCTTATTTCTCAATAATTATCCAATATTTTTTAAATGTTTAAATGTATAAGTTAATTAATGTTAAAAATCTACCCACAGGTGTATCAAATGAAATCGTGGTTACAAAACAAAGGTTACGATAAGATCGAAGTGGGTACCGTAGAAGCTTTCCAAGGCAAGGAGAAGCGGATCATCATCATATCAACTGTGCGAGCGCAGTGCGGGCTGCTTGACCACGACGCCAAGTATCAACTTGGCTTCCTTGTTGATGATAAGGTAACATTAAATTCCACCCAATAGACTGCTATATAATAAAAAAAAAAAATTAACCTGCGATCCTGAGGAAGCTAAGGCCTTCGATTGGTTCTGGCACAGGGCACTTCTATTGAAGCTGCCGTCGTATGGAATTCCCGAGGGTTTGTGCACTTGGGTGTCCAGTTTTCTTGCTGATCGGAGCATCAAAGTCGCCGTTGACAGATGCTGCTCCGATATCAAGAATATTAATGCTGGCGTACCGCAAGACTGCTATCACCCACGCTGTTCATCCTGCATATCAATGATATGTTGAGAATTCCAACATTCACTGTAATGCGGATGACAGCACTGGGGATGCCCAATATTCCGGCCGTGCTAACATCCCTCGGTCCACGGTGGAGGAATGTCGAATTCGACTTGTTTTTGAAGTCGAGACTTCTTTGGAGCAGGTCTCGGAATGGAACTTCATTTAGTCCGTTTTAACCCCACGAAGACACAAGTCTACGCGTTCTACACGAAAAAAACCCCATTCGTAGTAGCACCAAAATTCGAAGACAGTCCTCTCAACATCGCACAGAGTATCGGGATCCTTGACTTGGTGTCGATATTACGATATATCCAGTTCCGAGGTCATTTGGAAGCAAAGCCAAACTGGCTTCAAAAAAGTTGGGTGTGCTAAATAAGGCTAAGTGGTACTTCACGACACTCCAGCTGCTACAGCTTTATAAAGCTCAGGTTAGGCCGCAGTACTGCGGAGTACTGCTCGCATCTTTGGGCAGGCGCACCCGCTTAATCCACTGCTCGCCGGAGACCTCGAGCCGCCTCGATCGTCCATACAACGTTTTAGTTGGAAGTTCTTACTGCGGACCAATAGGATGTGGAATGAGCTCGCATTACGGTTTTCCCTCAGGGCTACGATATGGGTTTCTTCAAAAAAGGCGTAAAAAGAGCTCTACAAGGTCGGCAACACATTGGCAATCCCCCTGGTGTTGCAAATGTCTATAGGCGGCGGTGACCACTTACCATCAGGTGGCCCGTCTGCCTACTTGTCAACATGTTGACATAAAAATAAATGGAGAAAAAAACTAACCAGAGTACTGAATAGAAAATACAATTTAAAACTTTTTCTGAAGTACTTTTTAATATTCTGATTTAATACCGGTTCGGTAAATATTAATCCAGCATTAATGCGCCGTGGTTAATCCAATTCCGCTTAACTATGTAACAAACATGTACACTTTAGTTATAATATTAGTTGGAAAAAGATTTTCGACATGTTTAGTATCTCAATATTCTTGTTTTCAGCGATTCAATGTGGCGCTAACGCGTGCTAAGGCAAAAGCGATCGTGATTGGCAACCCGCTCTGTCTCCAAAAGGATGTCAAATGGCGTTCCTACATTCAGAAATGTCGTGAATACGGCACCTACTTCGGCTTCGACTCGGAACATGCGAACCACGCAGAAGCTCAAAAGGAGATGGTTGAACGTATTATCCCCGTCCTGAACGACCTCAAATTATCTAATAAGTCGCGAGTTTAAATAGCTATTGCTCTCTCTTTATGGTTAAGCTACAGCACATGTGTAAACGGTGATAGAGTTTTAGCGTCCATAGAACGTTCGTAAAAATCCATCTTTTTACCCTATTAATTATTACTAGACAAAAAATTAGGCTAAAAATAAGGTAAATTGATCGTCCACGATCGATGCATTTGTCTGCGCTACTAAATAATTTCTCTTTCCGACCCTGTTTCTCAATGCTAGCCAACCTGCACTCTATCAGAATTGGTTTTCTTCTTTCCGAGGGTATTTATCCTCTTATCCAAATATACCAGCTTCGATAGAGTGGTAGACACTCTATCGAAGCTGGTATATACTCAAACTCAGACTGTTCGTACACTATTTAAGCCGTTCCGTCCTCTATCTGACCCGTTTTGTCCTCTTTCTTAGTCATTGTATCCTCTTTACCAGTTCTAAACCAGTCTGTCCTCCTACTGTCTCGCACACAATCGGGTCATGTAGTATCTCACGCGGTTAAAGCGTGGACTCTGTTGGTGTTTACTCATGTGTGGCAAAACATAGTTTTAAACATTTTGTGATAACTAATATCTTAGTATATAATTATCTTAGTTATTAAGTGGCAACTTATTAAGTATTATAATACTGGCAAGATTGATAATTATCAATCCTATCGCCAACCCTGCCAATATTGACAGCAGGTAGATGGATTTTAGATAAGTAAAAAAAATAGAAAACTGATATTTTGCGAAGCGAACATATTCTGCAGACTTGAACAGAAAAGTTTTCATAAAAATGTTTCTATCTCTATCAATATTAAATGGACACAATTATCACTTAAAAAGACAAAAAAAAAATGTTGTTATTATTGGAACATGGAAGATGTAGAGTAATTCATAATGTATAATTTAATTTTGTAGTAATGATCGTTATGAGAACCAAAATAAAATAAAAAATACAATAGTTATAATCAAAAAGCGAATAACGAATGCAACTTAGCTCAATCAAGTCTGGGATATAAAACATTAATTTAGTAATGTAAGTTACATACATACGTACATAAGATTTCTCACGATATTTTTAAAAATCAAACTATTTTTGTACTGTGTATTTAATATTATAGTTTGTAAGATTTGGGCTGTTTTAGCTATTACCGATTGTATCGCGAATTTTTTTTTTTACAGCGAACCTTTGACTCGCGGTTTTCGCGGAATTTGCTGAATTTGCAAATGGCCTCCCCCTCCCATTGTCAGTAAATCATAAATATCTAGGTATTTACAGTATTAATCAAGAAACAGTAACTTACAGCGTCATCCTGAATAAATTTTCGTATTGGAATATTATTGGAATTGGAATAAAGTATGACAAGATTCCAATAAGAAACCTGGAAAAAATTACAACTATAAAAAAACGACACTTCATAAAGATTTCGAGTTTGCACTTCAAGACGAATAACTCTGTCCAAATATTACACACCTTTATATCAACACGAATAAACGTTATATCTAATTAATACATTTGTTTTACTAGTCTCAATTAAGCAAAAAAGAGAAATTCGATGCTAAAGTATTCATCGTGAATACATAATGTAAACAAACCAACTTTTTTTTTTGTGACCATAGTTCTCTTATTTTTGGCTACTTTAGGGTCGGTGTTGCCTCATAGTCCAAAGAAAAGTTGCCAAACTCGACGAATGTTACTAGTTTTAAATAATAATCGATGATAAATAAAAAAACCAGGTAGATTAGTCGGTCGATATCTAAAACTAGACCACCATTTTGAGGTCATGGTACTCACACATCGTAAATGAATTTCTATCCATTATTGATAGTATTAGCTTGTATGAGTCCCTAATTATTAACTCTTAAAGGTATAGGCATAAGGTTGAAACAATAATTTGTCGAAAAATGCCATTGCATTACGTGAATTCTAACCTCGTGCCGAGACTCAAAACAAATTAAAGTGGGAATTGTGATATTTAACGGATTGCCTGTAAAAGGTGAGTGATTTGTATAGATTATTAGTTTATCTAACCGTTTTAATAATGATTTATATAATTACTGGTGTGTGAAATAAGATTTTCTTGATTATAAACACATGAGTACTTTGAGTCATAAGTATGTGTTTATATTCAAGGAATTCTAATTTCACACATCAGTAAGTATATAAATTATTACTAAAACGGTTAGATAAAGTAATATTCTACACAAATAAGTCACCTTTTACAGGAATTCTGTTAGTTTATCACACCTACACTTTAATTTTCGGTGAGACTCGAAGTAAGAAAACACATTCAGCCCGTTCACCACAAAAAACGGGCAAAATTTCATTTTTTTTGTTTTGGTCATAATATAATTCTACCTATTCACGGGTGTGGTATTTAAAGCTCTTTATTCACGTACCAAATTTGGGGCACTTTAGTTACGTAATCGTGTAACAAAAACATAAAATTCGAGCGGTAATTTGAGACGTAAACAAGGCGATCCGCGCGGATCGTCAAACAGTCTAAGGTTGTCCGATAATAATAAATCCGCGCGGATCGTCAAACAGTCAACAGGTTAAGATTAAAAAGTGGTAAATGTGTGGGAAAAAAAACAATAACTTTTTATAATTTCAAAAGATTTTTTGAAAGCATTTGTTTTGTTATATTCTTCTTATGCGCCATATCTAAATTATAATTTATAAGTTTATTTTTTATTCCAACAATTTTATTGTTAGGATTACAAAAAAAAACAGTAAATGGCAATTTTATTTGATTAAAGTCCGTTCATTGGATGCATTTATTGGCTCAGCGCCCTTCAATAAAGCGTTTAGTGAGCAAGTACACTTAAAAGTTGTGTAGGTATAAGTGGCGCACACATAAATCAGTATGCAACATACAAGATTATATTTGTAACTGTTTTAAATAAAATAGTTTTATTCAATGTGTTGCATTTTTCTATAGAAATAAGTATCTACCCATGGATCTATTAATTATTTTAAAATCGATGTATCTACCATTAGAATATGCTTTTGTTTCATTGTTAGTTACATATAGCTAGTTTCTGAAACCTTTTTATATTTTGACAACAGTATGAAAATTTACGTATTATACTCATAGGAGAACGAAATGGTGCTGAAAATATTTGAAAAATAAAGATAATGGATCATAAAGTTATTTTATTATTTCCTTTGATTTACATAATTATTATTTATACAACGTTGTAACTGTTGTTAAACTTTGGTTTCTATCCACGATTTCGTACACCCAAAACATACACGGTCCCATATGGGCTATAACAAATTTTGTTCGCAAGAACTTAGGGAAGCGCTCACTATGAATGCGAGTAAGTATTCACGAAATGAGAAGACTTCAAATGACCTCAAAGATATATGTGTTGACAAATTACTAAAATATTGACGAGTCATTATACCACTCAATGATTCAAACAGATTGTGATGTGTTTGGTTCCGGTTCGCATCCGACCGCCAATCTTTTTAAGTTTAAAGTGTCTGAATTTGAAGAAAAACTGTGTCGTATTGTAGAAGAAGCAATAGCATAAAAATCGAATCATAGTTTGCTTTTATAGATTTTAGTCTATGTATGCGACTGAAGGACTTTGTATCCATGGTCATGAACAAATTTTAATTTAAAAAAAAACGTGAAAATCATTTATACTGGCAACCAGTGTTGCCGAACATACGGCAATTGCCGTTTCATACGGCAATCAGCCCTAGGTATAAGGCCTAAATTTTATTGGAAGAGAATTGGTGCCTATATTACAGGTTTTTACCTAGTTTAGGCATCAATGCTTATTTTATTTACTGTGACTATCTATATTATTAATGTTAAATTGTCTGCCATAATGTATTTGTATTTTTATTTAATGCAATAAAGAAAAATTATCTTATCTAGGTATATTGTTCTGTGGCAACCAGGGACCCAATTCTCACTTCCCTCGAACTAGCCTTCGAATCGAACTTGCATTACGAGTGCTAGTTCGGCCGTAAAATTTCGAGGGGTGGAGCCAATTTTTCAATTCCAGTATTCTCGGCACTCTTTAATCGAACTAACCTTCGAAATAAGTTCGAGTGTAAGGAGTAAATGTTGTCATTATGATGGATACAAATTGCACGATGCGTTTCGTTTCACTTGATAATTGTCAACTTTACCTGTCATTACGTTTCCAAATGACAACCTAACTGTTTGACGTTTGATAGTTCGCATTCGAAATACGTTTCGAACAGTCCCGACCAGTCGAAGCAGTTCGATCGCTAGCCCTCGAAAAATTTGAGAAAATGGCTTCTTCGAAATTGTCAGAATAGCCTAACCTGATTTTCATTAGTAAAAAAGTACGATTTCGAACTTTATTTCGAACGAGTGATGAATTCGAGTGCTTGAGAATTGGGTCCCAGACCCTGATAAAGCAAATTGTACGGTGTACGGTAGAGTGGCTTTTACCGTATGCTAAAATACGGCAATCGGTCAGACCGGACCATAAATTATTACACCTACATAGTAATTAAGTTATGAATTTCACGAATATGTAGGTACACATGGCTACGATCAAGCTATACATTTCCAATATAAGCTGACCTCTCATTGTACGGACATCTTATACAATGCGAGATCAGCTTATACTGTAAACGGGTTTTATGTTATAAATTATATCAACCTAACTAAATCAATTAGAGAACGTGAAAAGGTTTTGCATAAAAATTAACGCAACTCAAGCCATCACTAGTCGCTCAATTTCTATGGCTTCTCTATTCTTAGATTTATTTTGTTGGTACGGCAATTTTGGTTTCAATACGGCAATTTTTTGTCTCAAGTACGGCAACCTATATACGACCAGCGGCAACACTCTCCGACTAATATATAGTTATCTATCTGGGGGCAACACTGCTGGCAACACTTTTAGTTAGTCTGTCACACAGCAATTTGGAGAATGGTTGTTGCCGTTTCCTAAATGTAAATTATTTATTACTATAACTTAATTATCTGAATTGTACGTTTTAAATTATAATTAATCATTTATTGAGGACAGGTATTTAGCGCAAGTTAAACAATAAATATACATAGTGGACTTAACCTCTTTGAAATGTGTTGATTTCTGCGATCGGTAGCCAAAAATATTTAAAAATGTGTGCACAAGTAGTGAATTTTGTTGATATTTTGGAGCCGAGAAGGACACAGTCAGGAATATTCAGTTTTATGTCAAGAAATTGGCGACCACAGAGAACTTTAGAATTGGACAAAAATTATTCGCCTCAAGACCTCAAGGATGTGGTCGCGAGCTCTGTCTATTTGGATTCTATTATAGAAGCGGTATGTTGAAAAATCTATTCTATATCTGATACTATATTCAAAAGGTATATGTTTCTATTAATTATGCTAACATATAAGTCCTGTGCTTTTGATATCCACTATATAGGCACTTGTGCAAAAACTCCATAGTTATAAAACTCTAATAATAAATAATGGGAAAGTTATAACATTTTATGAGTTAGTTCGTAATTATGTAGCCTCGACTATGATAAATTTTGGTTGTGCTCACCTTTTTATGTGACTTATTTTTTAGTAGGTAATGATATATATAATATTATTTCAAAATATACATATATCATTCATAATATTTATGCTTGGCTAAAGCATTCAAAAAATGAACAGCTATAATTTTAACTTTGCATTGGTTATCTGCTATGACTTGTAATTTGTAATAGCATATTATACCATAAAATAATAAGTAAGTGTAATAATCTAATATCTTGTGATTGATTTTAGGTATTATACAATTTTTGAATTGCAGGAAAGTTCTAGAACAGGAGTGACCAAAGAGAAACTTCATCAGGAGGTTCTAGATTATCTGGAAGAAATGGGATTGGACAAGAAAGTACATATTATAAGATGGATGGGAATCATATTTCTAAAAATTTCATTCATGATGAAAATTAAATTATTTGTCAATGAAGCCGCAGTTTTAAAGGTAAAATAAGACTTTGTCCATGTTCGCTTACAATGTCATGTTGAACAGACTGTATATCAAATTGATATCAATCCAGCTTAAAAAAATAGCTGTAACTATCAAGTTTGTACAAATACTTATATTGATCTCTTTGTAGCTAAAATCAATAATGGGCACAAATCCAGTGCTGTTCCTGCCAACACACAGAAGTTATGCTGACTTCTGCCTCATGACATACCTAAGCTACCACTATGACATTGATTTCCCAGCTGTAGCTGCAGGAATGGGTAAGTTATATAAACAAAGGAGATTGACCAGATTTGGGCCCACTATTGTGTCATCGAGTGTCTTAATCAAATATGATTCAAAAATCAAGTCTTATTTTATTATGTTCACTCACAAAATATTGATGTTTTTCTAACCCGAGGATTAAAAACAGAATTAATAATATATTCGCTTGAATTCCTTTACACTTCCGCACCACAGATATCTAAAACCGTACGCAATACGGATCACAGTTTTATTAATATCGAATGTTGCCAGGTGTTAAATTAGGTTTATGGTAGTTAAAAACGAGCTACATATATAGTCTTTTTCTGTTGAATAAGGCTAGTAATGATGAAACGAAATTACGAGAGTGATATTAGATATATTCGTCGGTTAATGCAGCAGAAATGCCAAATACCTACACATTTTATTTTTATTTACATTAAATAAGAATTGTGTTTGATGACAATGATTATTTTCCCAACAGCATGTTATGATTAAAATAATAGTAACAAGTAACATACAATAATTTCTTAAAAGTATTAATTTATTTTATGAAAAATAAAATCTTCTTAGTTTTAAGTTTGCAACCAAATTCTTTTTACGGGGACTTATTTTTGCCAGTGTCGAGTTATATTATAAATAGGTAAGTTTGGCAACTAAATCTTTTTTATGAGGACTTATTTTTGCCAGTGTCGAGTTATATTATAAATAGGTAAGTTTGACAACCAAATCTTTTTATGAGGACTTATTTTTGCCACTGTTAGGTTATATTCTAGTTCTAGTTACAAAATAAAACATTTTCATATAGTCCGCACTATCAGTCACCGTCCATAACAGACATATTTTAGTAAAATAGTTGTCATTGTATTAATACTTCTCACGGACCTTTTGAGACAACTTGAAAACTCACAATATGCATAATTCGTTTCACTTCACTAGTAATATGTAATATGCAATAAACCTCAAAATACAGGAATTTATGGAAATAAAACGAAAACGCTACGTGACTTTGCAAGTTCCCGCCAAAAAGTCTAGCATACCTATGTTTAATCTTTCGTAAAACATTAAAATAAACACAAATGGATTTTTTTAGTGGCATTACTGACTTACTACTTCTAAACCATTGAAATACTAAAACAAAGTATGTAAATAACCATTTTTTTTGCATTTAATAACCTTAAATTCTGCATCAGAAAAAAGAAAAATACTCGTAAACCCGGGTCAGAAAATTAAAACTGTTTACTGATAATGAAAATATAGTATTTTATCTACAAAATAAAAAATAAATCATTGTGACACAAAAAAAAACGAAGTGGGCCCAACTCCCCTTATAAAACGGTCATTCTCCTTTAGATATTTCATCACCTGTCATAAGAACCTGTTAAGGTAGGTCTACATTTGACGAGCCAAGTCGCTGTGCGCATCGTTGATGTCGTTTGTAAGGCTAGCCTCGTTATAAGTCCACACATGACATGCAAGGTATAAAACAGAGTGGTTCATGCCCGGCTTGCATAGCATACACCTTTACAGTCCACCGCTATTTGTCAAATTACTTAATAATCAAATTGATCTAATTAATAAACATTGTATTATTCTAAATTCAATATCATTTATTCAAATAGACCTTCGCAGGCACTTATGTATAGTATTTTTTTTAAACCTGCTGTGGATAAGCCTGTGTTTGAGCACAATCTCACCATGGTAAGTGATAATGTGGCCAAAGGTGGTAAGCACACAAAGCCTAGATGGAACTGGCTCTCAAGTGCAGCTATCAGTACACCAAGCTACCACCAAGCACCTATTGGTGGTGCTTGGTGGTAGCTCGCCAGATGGGTACTACAAAGCACCCTGCAACCATGCTATGGTTTTCTTACAATGTTTTCCTTCACCGAAAGCTCAAGCTCACTGTAGGATTCGAACCCGGGACCTTCATCTAGGTATCCCACGTCACTACTCTACCACTGAGCTATCATCGCTTTCAAATCAAAAGTCTGAATTTAAATACTGGTTCGGAATCAGAAGGTTGCATTTACTGACAAGAGGATCTCAAGTTCATGGTAGACTATTGCCTTCTTGTATGTTCACCAGCTGAACTTGTTAGGGTCAGGTCAGACACAATGCTTGGTCGCTGAGGTTATAACCGGCTCTTCTCAGCAAAAGCAACCTTCCGAACCGTGCATTAGAAGAATATTAGAGTGACTATTCATAAGTGCCTGTGGAGGGACCTATTTTAATGAATAACTTATTTCATTTTATTTCAAGGAAAAAATGCCCCAGCAATTCACTGGCTCCATTGAAAATAGGACCGTATTACCATAGCATAAAGTAGATAATTGTATGAAGATCGACGGTACTTTCGGCTTGCGACTCGGTCGCGGGTGCGAAGAAGCGAGCTGATATATGGTAATAAGGTCCTATTTTCAATGGAGCCAGTATATTGCTCGGACATTTTTACGTTCTGTTTGAAATGCCCCTTAGCCTGATCACTCCAAGAACAGTCTTGGATTGATCAGGCTCACTAAATATTCATAAATGTCTACTCCCCTTGTGATCATTTTATATGTATGTAGATTAAGCATGCGACAGAATTATAATCTTGAGAATTCATATAAAATTACATTAAAAGTCTTTACATAGTAGATACCATACCTTGAAGTCTGTACATATTGACACATTTATAGTCGCAAGTTGTTTCTGTCATACATGAAATAACACACCCATAACAGGTACAAATAATAGTTAAAACAAACAAAGTAACATGCAAATATTTATTTATAGTTGCATAGATATAAATAGCTTTTATGTTTGTTGAAGCTACACTGGTATTATTGTAATTCTTTGAGCTGTGATAAAAAGAATATATGTATACTTATTCAATATTTAAAATTAAAATAGCTAAAGCAGTACTACTAGCACAAAATATAAATGAGAGCCACATCAATCTTGTAAGCATAAAGACACAATATTTGATTATGCAAATGGTTACAAAGCAAACACACTCAACATTATGTCATAATTTTCAAACACAGCAACATCTACAAGTGTACAGGCCAACCAACATTTGATTGCCTATAGACCAGTGTTTTTCAATCTGTGGGTCGCGACCCCTAGGGGGGTCACGAAACCTTAGTCGGGGGGTCGCCGGCAGAAGGAAAAAGGCAAGGTAGACTTCACGCAAGCGGGCGTCCAACTTACCTCTTACTTAGTTGCAAACCTCTCGTGGCTTCTTGCAGATTAATAAATAA
This sequence comes from Polyploca ridens, assembly GCA_951394255.1. Taxonomy (NCBI): domain Eukaryota; kingdom Metazoa; phylum Arthropoda; class Insecta; order Lepidoptera; family Drepanidae; genus Polyploca; species Polyploca ridens. The sequence continues at coordinate 8,902,811 of OX596262.1, forward strand.
ACGTACTCGTATTAAAATAAAGAAAATCATTATCGTAGTCTTTTAATTTATAAATTCTTTGTCTGTCTGACAAGAGGGTCGCCAGAATTTTTCAACTTGTAAGGGGGTCGCGAAATCAATAAGATTGAAAACACTGCTATATACGCTTGTATGTAACACCAGGGGAATCGCGTCGCCGACCCTCTGTCTCTTCCTTCACACCCTTTCTTCTTGAAAAAGAATCACTGTACCGGCAGCGATCTTCTGTAAGGTGGAGGTACTTCCCCAGTCGGGCTGCTTCGAATTTTGAATGGGGCAACATCTTATGCCCTACCTCTCTTAATAAAAAAAATATCGTACTGGCAAAGCTCTAAGCTTTGGCGTAAGTGGGGCCACACAAGTCTAGTAACTTTAGTACTAGTAATTTTAGTTACAACAACATTAGATACTTAGACATTTGTTGTTACAGATTTCTATTCAATGGCAATATTAGGTCGTCGCATGCGTGAGACGTGTGCGTTTTACATCCGACGCACGCTCGTGGGTGCACCGCTGTACGCGGCGACTTTGCGACAATACGTGCGAACTGTAGTCGCTAAACACTGCGCACCGATTGAGTTCTTCCTCGAAGGGACTAGGAGTAGGAGTAATAAGAGTATGCCGCCTAAGTATGGTGAGTTCACTTATCTTCGAAGAGGCAAGCAGTAGATTATGACTTATACTATGACATTAACTTGACTTCACAACTGCACAGAATAGGTCTGCTATATTATGTTATTATTTTTACAAAACTTTAAAAATAATATGTAATTTTACGAGCATGATTTTATGATTGAATGGTGTTCTAAACCAAGTAATTATCAACCTCCTTAAATATGGTATAAATGCAGAACAACATCCAGTATAATGGAATTTTTCTTTTTGCTCTATTTGGTGAGCGAATCTAGGATATCTGGACTGCCTTAGTAATATTTCCTGTCAACTAAAAATAGCTTCATTAGCCTCTGTATGTCTCTTTCTGTCTTATTACATAAGATGGTTTAAGTCAAGTCTCGTAAAAGCCAGGTTTAAAATATATCCGTCACTTCTTACCTATTCCCGCCCCTATCTTAAAATCTGAGTTTTACTAAACTTAAACCATCTCATGTTATAAGAGGGAATGAGGTTATTTTCATATGTAACTTTGAAAATGACGTCTTGTTTTGCTCTCAGGTATGCTCTCAATGAGCCTCGCGCCGCTCTTCGCGCGGGAAGTATCTGATATCACGATAGTACCAGTTAACATCACTTACGATCGGCTAATGGAGCAAGGGCTCTTTGCTTACGAGCATTTGGGAGTACCCAAACCTAAAGAATCCACTGGGGTAAGTTGTATAAAAAAACAAACATGTCATATTGATAAAATCGATGGAGCCATAAACAACAATTGGATAATGTCCGATGAAAAACTAAAGAGTTTAGTCCGCTCCGCTCTATTCTTCCTCCCCGCACTACGCCTATCACTCCAAAGGCGCGGCACAGCACTTGCTCATACATAAACGCCAACTTAAAAATCTGTTAAATTATGTATACAGTAAATTTTGCCTGATGTCAATTAACTAGTATGACGTTATTTGATTACATATTCTATATTGTATAATCAAATTTATTATGTATTATATTCTTTAAATATTTAAATAGGTCATCAATTAATTATGTATCTACGTACTCAGATTAGAATAATTATATAAACCTTCCGATTTTGACCCAAAAAAATCGAAACTAATTACCTTGAATGTGACTAAAAGTCAATATATATAGGTTATACCTAGCACGCACAGTATATACTAGTTTTGTGCCCCGCGGATTCACCCGCAGTCCGACATTTTACCTCTTAGGGGTCGTACATTGAAGAACCCTCCTTAGTGGTTGTAAACACAAGGTACCTGTGCTGTGTGCTTTATAGCTTCTAGCCCATAAGAGTTAGAATATTATAAAGTGATAACTTTAACAACTTACTTACTTACAACTTACTTTGTGCGAAGGATGAGCAGTTTCCATTTATGTAGATGAATTCACAGATATATCGTACATTAGTTGATTTACAGTCAGAGAGAATGTCGATATGGATTCCTTGTCATTAAGTATGTTTAGGCATTAATTATACGTATTTTAGTCGTTATAACTATGTACGCCGCACTTCATTTCAAGGTATTTGGACCGTACCGGTGATCACGGACCATACTCTGGTAAAGTCGCTCTAACTCTATGTTCTAGTCATTGCCGTTAGCGCTCTGCGTACATCTGACTATCTGCCAGTTTCTCCAAAATATACCTATAATACAGACATATTAGTTTGGGTTCTAGATAGATTTGAATTTCCTTTGTTTATTAAATATTTAAATAAAATGTTACATGTATGTTTTTGTTAAAAAAATGCGTTTTTTATTGGCATCGAACATAATAAAAGTAAAATTGAATAGGTAGTTCACATCAACAAAATTGTTTCGTAAATAAAATTTTATTTATTTACCTGTTTGTGTCACAATATTGTTGAAACTTTTATATGCGAGTCTTAGTACATACCTATTTATATAATTCGATAATAGGTGTCAATTCACACCACTGTGAAAAACAGCAAATATTATTATGAATGAATTATTAAAACATCCGGGAATGTCGTATCTATGTGAAAAATATCAATTACTTTGAAAAACATCGCGATTTAATCTTGAAATTCGAATTTTCCAGAAAATACATTCCGCTAAATGAGAGAATCGGCTATCTGTTTGTATGTTGGAATTTCAAGAACTAGAGCACCTAGAAAGGATCTGTTTGGTGCCATAAATAGTTGATTTTTAAGTGTCGCCAAACATAGAAACAGCCTCGTTCCGGCAGGGCCACCTAACAACCGTTATAGCTTGTGAACCGTTGTGAATAGCTGATATTTCCTAATTGACAAAATACCGTCATACTCTGATTTCAATTCCGTGATGGTAGCCCTGCTAGGATGGGTCACACTTAGGTATTAACGTATGTTTGTAAGTCTGTGCCAATTGGGTAAACACCCTTAGAATTAACTAGCATCATCATCATCCACATGCCCTATTCCCTATCATTTGGGGTCGGCGCAATATGTGTGCTGTAATTTATTGTACAAATCTTTTTAAAATGTAATATGGGCTTACGTTTGGCTGTCTAGTGACCCCAAAAGGATTCGTTCTATGAATGCAAAAAAAAACAATCAATATCAAAAAGTATTTATTCATTTTAGGCCCTCATAAGGCATTTATGTGAACATGTGAACGTTTACAAAATTACTACACCGGTTCCAAATACAACTTGAACTGAGAAGACTCCAGCAAGAAACTCATTTTATTTACTTTTAATACTGTATTGTATTTTTACAGGGTTTCCTTAAAGCTCTATCAAGTTTAAACGACCACTTTGGTAACATTTACATCAATCTTGGCTCACCAATATCCGTTAGGGATTACATCGGGGACGTCCAACACACGAACGAGGTCCTGAAACCTCTCGACCTGCAACATTTGACCACAGATCAATTCAAACAAGTGCAAGACGTTGCCGACTACGTTATAACGTTACAACAGAAAAATACAGTTGCAACAATAACTAATTTACTAGCGTTAGTACTAATGCAGTGTTTAATGAAAGAACAGGCCTTAATTTTAGAAGATGTTATTGAGGAGGCGTGTTATATGGTCCAAGTGCTGAAAAGGTTAGGTGGGTCGGTGTTCGAGGATGACGTCAGAGCAAATGTAGAGAGGATATTAATGGTGCACAGTAAGATGATGAAGTTAGACAGAGACGGAAGACTGCGGCTCGTGTCGGGAGCGTTGATGGATGTGTCCAGTGATGTGAAGAAAAAAATGAAAGGTAGGTATGTTATATTACTTCTTTAGACTCTGATTTATTAGTGATAGATCTAGTGTGAGATCTCCGTGCAAAATACGATAGACATCATAATGCGTTTCATTCACACACATATCCCTTAGTTCCAAAGGTTACTCAAGTCCTGATAGCGCGCGGACTCCAACGATTCATAATCCTAATAATTTGTTATTTTTACCTAATCCAATTATATCTAATCACATCATGTCATCACAGAACGTTTAGGCATGTTAAAACTTTTAAGATATGAAATTATATTTAGCTGCTATATTTGTGTAGGTAACAGAGCAATGTCTAGTCATTGTTCTGTAAAAACTTCATGTTTGTCATATTTGTCTTTGAAAACTCAAAAACAAATATGTCATGTTACGACAAAGGCACATTCAGGGTACATTGCTGTTACTGATAGATCAGTATCAGTGTTGATAAAGTTATTTTGTGTATTTGAGTGACTAACATTTTATATTAACTGGATGTATATTTCTTGAGATGTTATTTCTACGGATTTAGCTATTTCACATTTAGAGCATCTTTATAAAATTTATTTTTTAAATGAACTCATTAGCTATTTTAAGTACCTACTTTATTAAAAAGATATCATTTAATGGACTCTTTCTAAATTGACACGAGACGGCCTGTAAAAATAACTATTTACCAGATAAGCTATCAAGAACATATAATATAGGCATTGGCAATCTATAAACCAGGCCTTTAGGTACTTAACTTACCTTACCTGACATAAACTCACCGTGGTATGAGTTGCAGATGGCATTGCGTTTTGCTATTTTTATGCACCATACAATCCAAGGGAGTTTTGTACCCACATCAAGGAAAAATGCCTTTAGAGTAGTAATACCGAGCAATCCAATTCCGTTACTAGTAGCGCTTCTTTGGGTTAATCGTTCGATGCATAACTATTATAAGATCATAGAATTTTTCCTTGTGTTGGTAAAAAACGTTATTTACTATCTAAGGTCACATCCTGGAAGCTGAAACCATGGCAGCAGCAATGCCAGTCATACAACTGCAGTTGTACGTGAATCCAATTCTACACTATTTGGTGCCATCTGCAATCATCTGTCTTATTACGCAAAGAGGGACAGTCACAAGAGGTATGTCGTAAAAAAAAATTGTAGGCTACAGTTCTAGAAATATTTCGAGAAATGTAGTATTTAATTATGTTAAGGAAAAATAAAATAATATAAAAATAGAAGCCTGTAAAATAAAATAATATTATGATAGGCTTCTATTTTTATATTATTTTATTTTTCCTTAACATAATTACACCACGAGCCAGCCTCGTGGTGTAGCATGATTAGCCGTTCTTAATCGATCGGCAAAGTTAAGCTACAACCGTCGTGGTCGGTATCTGGATGGGTGACCGCCTTGTGGTATTTCAAATTGAGTGTTTCCGTGCTTCAGAAGGCACGTAAAGATGTTGGTCCCGGTTATAACTTAATTGTGATAGTCGTTAAGCTAGTTGCAGGCCTACTAGGCGGCTTGAAAACTCCAACAGTAGGTTGACCACTAGCCTACCTCCACCGATCTACAGTGGGCACGCGTGGTGGTGTATTGCTCATTCTCTTTCGTCCTCATTTGTGAAAGGAGGCCTGTGCTCAACAGTGGGACATTATAGGTTGATGATGATGAAGGAAAAATAATGTTAATGCTTAACATCAAAATTCTTCTGTTTGATCCATGGTTAATTGCATGATGGTACCAATTAATTTACAGATTATTACTTATAGTAATTAATTTAATTTAATGTTTTTCATTTATTTCTAAATTCATCGATGTCTGTCTACTTAATTGCTATATTTTCTATATACCTAAATGATATTTAGTATAAACTTGTCAATAGTCACAGTGATAACAAATTGCGTGTTTAGTAGTTTCCCTTTAGTTTATTTTTTATTTCTAAGGCAGACTTATGTAAGTCATGCTCACTTTAAGGCCTTTGCTTGCGGCGGCGTCGTGTGACGGGTCGCTCACTTCCCTCCAATATGGCGAGGAGGGCGATGGCTGCCACACGCGTCATACTTGTGAACAGGTGCTGCTTGTGGGGGTTGGTCTGCTTAAGTTTGCCATTTATTTATTTACTTATTAAATATATATTCAGTCTACTTTGTAGTTTTGCCGCCGCGCCGGGGCACGCAATTGTTGTCAGTGCGATTAGAATGTAAATATTATGTAATGAATCTAAGCTTGTTTTGAAAAGAGTAATTGCTGAGTTTATTGCCGGCTCTTCTCAGCAAATGCAACCTTCCGAACTGGTATTAGAGTATTAGAGTCAGACTTTTCATAAGTGCCAGCGAAGGTCTATTTGAATAAATGATTTTGAATGTTGAATTTGAATGATTAATTGTAAGCTAATAGGGTTTATTTTCCTATTACCGCTTGGTGTATTCATTTAACCACCACAGAGTCTCTGGGCCCTGATCTGGGGAAGTTTACCATAAGTTTTCTTTATGTATTTACGTTTCAATTTCAGATAACTTATCAACAAGCTTCATTCAAATTAGGAAATTACTAAGACATGAGTTTTTCTACATGGAAAGCACCGAAGAAAGTGTAAGTAATAACTATCCTGTACTGTTACTTCTATACAAATTTATTCGTGTACCAGTTCTTATAAACCATGTTCAGACGGGCCAGTTGGCGCAGTTGGTTAAGGTTTACCTTACGCGCCGCAGGTCGTGGGTACGAGTCCCACACAGGACATGCATTTGTGTGCATGAATATGTGTGTATGTCCTGAGTCTGGGTGTAATTATGTATATTAAGTATGAATTTACAAACAAAAAGTAGTATATGTATTATATCAGTTATCTGGTTTCCATAGTACAAGCTCTGCTTAGTTTGGGATCAGATAACCGTGTGTGAGGAATGTCCCAGGATATTTATTTATTTATGTTAAATTTATTAAGGCGGCCCTCTGTGGCCGGCGCAACTTCGACGCAAGCATAGTCTAAAAGCTTGTTGTTTCATCCAACGTAATGTTTGATTGCGAAAAAAGAGAGACAGCATCATAGCCGTAGATTATCAGTCGGTAAATTCCGCTGATCACTGGCGCCCGCTTCGCTAGGTTGTTATTCATGATTTCGCATTCATAAAACTTGTTCCAAGAGTATACTTCTTGTGAAAAAATCTTACAAGTTTGTGAAAAAAAAGTTAGTTATTTAGAATCTCCAATATATTTGCAAGAGATATGGCCACAGTACAGGCAAAAACGCTGTTTTTCGGAGGCTTTGACTGAATTTGTTCCACACTTTTTTTTAATTACGCCTAGATACACGGCTATATATAGTGCACAAGATACTAATTTGTTCAAAACATCTAACGAAAAATATTTAACAACGCCATAATAAGTACAGAGGTTTTTTATGAAAAGTATGACGAATTGAGTCCTCTTAACATACTCGTTGCGCCCCGTGGTTTCACCCGCGTACCCGAGGGATATCCTAACCTGCCCTACCCCTACCCTTAAGTTTTCTTAAATTTTCTAATCGTCTTTTTTATTTTTTTCCGTAAGAACCTTTTCCAGAGTATTAGTAAATTCGTTCTCCAGTTACGGTATGACCAAGGAAAATAGGGATTCATTTTTTTTCCGTAGGAACCTTTTCCAGAGTATTAGTAAATTCGTTCTTAAGTTACGGTATGACCAAGGAAAATAGGGATTCATTTTTATGCAGGATGTTATTCAGAGTTCTGCGTTCCGCGTTCACTGTAATCTATGCGGCGTTTTTGTTCATTGCACAGTGACCGCGGCGGTCAAGGAGAACGCACGTAAAACTCTGGCCGCAGAAGTCGAGACCGGTTTAAGTTATTATATACTGGGTGTTGTTTTGGTCGGCGACAAGCGACCTAGGAGCGGTAGTACAAAATATATATTCCCCAAAAATGGACTTAATTCCATTAAATACTGTAAATATGTTGAGAAATACCTTATTCAGTTTGAAATAAAATTACCGCAAAGTATGGTTATTAGGCACGTGCACAGACTAGAGCTAGGCGCAAGCCGCCATCGCCCCACCCCTTTACTCCCTCGTACTCCCGTTGAGTATTATGTCCACACTTTAGCTTATTACATGATTTTCAAATTTTTTATTTTTTATTTTTATTATTAAAAAAAAAGAAATGTATTTTTTTTATATTTTTTTTAGCACCTGTATCATTTGTATAATCGACCCTGAGTCGCTCGTCGCTGACCAAAACAACAACCTGTATAAGAGGATGGATTAAACCCACGGAGATTCTACTTTAGATATTTGCTGACGAATTACTGGAAATCAATTCATTTTTGTTTAAACGTGCTAATCTCTGATATTACACGTAGGGTTCGAAAAATTATTTCACTAATAATAAGCTAAATTATCCCCGCGTGTTTAAAGGCTACTTTTTGTCCAGGGAACGCGGATGAAACCGCGGGGGACAGCTTGTCTTGTATAAGACTAATGAATGCACCGACCGATATTCTATCAATAATTATTATACTCACTATCAAACTTATGACCAGGAAATCAGCAGTACTGGCTACAAACTGTGACCAGTGTCGCCATCTGCCCTGTCAGTATTTAATTGTTTTTTAATTTCAGATATTTCAAAATGCCGTTGACTACTGCTTAAATAATAAAGTGATAGTACATGACGGAGACACATACAGTATAGGAGTGGATTTCAAACTGCAGTATCTGTTGAAATGGTCCGTTTGGCCCGCGCTCACCACGTTGTTGCAATGTATTGAAGTTATGACTCAGGTGAATATTATTATAATTAAATTATGTATATTAAGTATGTGTTTAAAAACAAAAAGTAGTATATTTAGTAGGTATATCAGTTATCTGGTTTACATAGTATAAGCTCTGCTTAGTTTGGGATCAGATGTGAGGAATGTCCCAGGATATTTATTTATTGTCATATTAATTCAATCTGGATATAGAAAGAAGCGTTCGTGGTGTAGCTTGATTAGTCGTTATTAATCGATCGGCAAAGTTAAGCAATCACTGATGTCGACGGTATCCGAATTGGTGACCGCCTATTGGTATTTCAACTCGAGCGTTTTCTGTGGTTCGGAAGGCACGTAAAGCCGTTGGTCCCGGCTATCACTTAATTGTGATAGTCGTTAAGCTAGGTGGAGGCCTACTAGGCGGCTTGAGAACTCCAACAGTAGGTTGACCACTAGCCTACCTCCACCAATCCGCAGTGAACATGCGTGGTGGAGTATTTGCCCATTCCCTTTCACCCTCATTTGTGAACAGAGGCCCGAAACTTAAAAACAGCGAATTCAGGCGCATTTACATTTATTATTTCTATACTGTCATTAGCAAATAACGTGCGAGCACAAACAAGCCCTAAAACTGATACAACAAAGGGTGGAGTCCAGTCGGTGTCACCCGTACTGTCTCAGTCTGGAAGCCATCGCCAACTGCTTGCAGGGCTTGACGATAGCTGGCGCTTTGGTTAAAGATAAAGGGTAAGTTAATAGAAATAACAGTAATTTTTGATGTTTGTGTAATTATTAAAAAAATATGTTTGTGACTATATCACTCATTAACAGATTTGGATGAAATTTGGTACACAAATAGGATAGTTTTTATCCATTTATATATAAATTCAGCCCATAAAAGAAAATGGTACTGATCCATTCCCAGGATATATATATAATTCTCCATAACATAGGCTGTGTGTTTAAAATTTTATCACAATTGGTTATGCTGTTGTGGTGTTAAGGTAATCGGAAAAAAAAATGTATAGGTACATGGCAAATTCGACGCTAAGTTATGTCTATGACATACCGAAGAAAAAAAAATTATAGGCAGATACGACCTTGATTATTTTAAAATAAATCATTTTAATGTTACCTCAAAATACTTATGTATCAATTTACATTATAGGCAGCAAGATCATATTTACCAAGTGAATCCCGAAGTCATGGTGCAGTGTCGCGACCTCATCAGATCAGTACTACCCGCATTTAGGGTACAATTCGGAGCTAGCAATGCCGTCATGTTGGACCAGAAAACCTTAGCTAGACTATGAATATATTAATAAAACATATATAACATTACACTATATTGAATTTACAATCGCCCGATTTTTACGCCAATTAGGCCCTAATCACACGTAGCTACTGAAATGAAACCAAGTGCTAACCAGTCACTAGTACTTGCTAGTAAGTAGTAGTACATCAAAAGATACTTTTGTTATTGATGGATCCAATCTATACTACTTTTTTATTTGTTAATCTCTGGAACTACCAGTCGTATTCGAAAAAATCTTTCGCTTATAGGAAGTTACATTATCCCCGAGTATTATAGGCTACATTATTACTCGGGGACGCGGGTGAAACCGCGGGAGACAGCTAGTATAAGATAATATCCTAATCGCTTGAATTAGTAGACATGGCAAGGGTCAACGAATTACTAAGATTACCGTTATTTGAGTTTCTACGTATGTGAATGGGCTTAGTTTTATTTGGGTCTGGATTAGAAAAAATAAATAATACATCGAATTATTTTATAAATACATCATAAAGTATGAATTTTGTAATCAACATATTATAATCCTAGTCATATGTACCTGCCGATATATCCCATTAGAGGGTTAGTGAAATTAATTATGTAATGAAAATAACCTGTGCAATAAATAGCTTTTTTGCTGACCAGTACCTAGTTTAGTGACAATTCGTCTCTTTCATTTCACATAGCATGGGGCGTGTCACACATGGTGTTTTATAAGATTCCTCGCTGTTGTTGATTATTTCCATATTATACAGGAATAAAAATTAAATAATTTGTATGGTATCCTTGCATTTCTACATGATTTCTACGCACTTTTCTACGTGAAATAGAGTATAGTTACAATTTATCAGTTACCTTTAGTATTATGATACTGCATTTTTGCTTACTTTTACGTGCTGGATGACTTTGATAGTCCATAATATACATGTATTATAAAACTGCCTTTATGTATTAGTAAATAGGTACCATATTGATTTAATTGTGTTGGCTCAGTTAAATATTTAAATAAGATCTTATTCTGCCTTGTCACAAGTGCCTGCGAAGGTCTATTTGAATAAATATGCTTTTGAATATCGTTATCTTACTTAGGGCTGTATACACGTATTATTTATTCATTCCCGATCTCTTGTGAGACACCAGTATCTCATATTCTCATTTATACAGTTAACCATACTTTATTTACTTTATACGAAAATTCCGTGGTCAAGTTTTTTTATGTATTCGAATTAAGATAAACAAACGAGTCTTCAATTTTATTGTATATTGAGGAATAAGTTAATAAATAAATGTATCCCTACGTTCCATTATTAAGGTCCCGTATTTTACATTGTAAGTAGTTAATATTTAAATTGTAATAAGTTAACCATATGGGTTTATTGGTAAATTAACATAGCTAGTCTGCTGCATAATTAAGAAAATATCGCCAATTTTAGGCATTGAAAATGCCGTTATTTGTGTCATTTATTCATTGATCCCAAGGACTAATACCAACTACCTCTTAAAACTACCATACTCATTGAGAATTTTCGAATACCTATTCGAGTTATCAAGAGGTTTCGAAAAATAGTCAATTTGTTTCTGGTGGTTTTTATTTATAAACTACTAAGTTACCAGTATTTAAAAGTAAATATTTAATTTCGTTATTATGTTGGAAAGGATGTATTCATTTTATTGTGATGTATTTTACATGATTTAAGTTGTTTGTTACATTAAAGTTCAGTATTGTATAAATTCTTACCAATGAATTCGATCGTTCAACTTTTCTGTTATGTGATTGTGCAATACAATAAAGTTGTTATTATTAAATAATTGTTTTACTTTTCAAGGTACCTGTCGTATGGTAGTAGGTATGGTGTGCATGATGCGCATCTCTAAAAACTAAATTTTGTTCAGCAATGTTATAATTTGTTGAGTTTTACTAAGACCAATATGTATGGAAGAAAATACACTTTTTTCGCTGCGAATCGATTCAAGCGAATGCATACGCGCGTTGGCGAGGTACTTATCACAAATACATTGCGTCCAAAAGCATCGCGCGAGTTTAAGATACGCGCGTGCACTTCGCCAAAGTCACGACTCTTCTCTTCTTCGAAAGTTCTTTCTGGACAAGATCTTAGAATCAGCTCACCAGCGCGGACTTTTTAAGATGTTCAATATGGAACTTTATTTACTACACCAACAACAATAAATCAAAATTCATTGGCTCGAAGGTACTGAATAAATCAAACAAAACGACTCGAAATGTAATTCATTTTATTACAAAACGTTTACAATATTTTATGATTATACTCAAGGTAATTCATTAGCACATTGTTTTTAAATAAGTCCGTTTATCTTGGTGGAAATATGTAAGTTATGAACATACATAAAAAGTATTAAAACTTTACATAAATGCCATTTACAATGACAGTTTGGCAAATAATTACAGTAATGTGATTCTAAGACACATTTATAACTATTTTGAGATCGATTCTCACATTATATCAATAAATACATGAAACACTACAATCTTATATTCACAAAAGTTGCTACACTTGTAGCATTTAATATTATCACAAAGTTTTAAATTATTTTGGGATATAGAGCATTCAACCAAAAGCAGTGTATTATTGCTGGAAAAATTATTACAGTCATTATAATTTTTTCAGAACTTCTATATTCAAACTTATATAGTAATTGATTTCAATCTTTATCAAATTCTGTAAATAAAACACATTCTCGACAGCTCGAATTATGTTTACCGAGATCAATCCTAGCATAGTGATTTTCACCTTAAGATACAATCTTCAAAAAAAGTTCAAAAGTTCAGTTGCCACAGAATATTTCTTGATTGTATTGATGTCAGCTATCGATTTTTATAAAAGTTAGCAGTGGAGGCCGTTTTGAAAAAAAAAAAAAACAATGAATGAGAGGAATGCCTAAATCTTCCTACCCCTTTTAACATCACCTAGCTATGTTGCATGTTGGTCCTACATAAAACGATTATAATATGTACCCTATCAGGCACCGTGCGAGATGTGGCATTCGAATGATAAAATATATCCAACTTACTATAGAAAGTGACAGTGCAGCGTATCGACTCAGAGTATATAAATACTACGTACAACAGAGAGACAGCGCCCATACTTCAAAAGTTACCACCATAACTCGCGCAAGTACAGCGCCGGTGGTGAGATTGGGGTACTAATTCCTATTCTGGGTTTGTAAGTGACTACAGCAATGTTTGTTTTTCAGTAAATTACAAGAGATGACACTGTTGAAAGAATTTAATTTTAAAGAACAATGGGCACATTTGTATTTTTTTTTGTTTTTTTGTAAGAGAGGTAGAGCGTAGCATTTACTATATACTTTTGTTCAACAAAGATAAAAATTCCATACATTAAGTCCTAAACTAATCCAAAGAATTGTTATTATGTTATTCAATTCTAAAAATACTGATTTTAAGTTGCATCTTACCCCACGGTTAATTGAGACAATTCCCAAAATACTCTAGCTATTGTTCATCAACAATGAAGAATGTTCACTAATTCTGAATGTTAGCTCATCGTATTTTTTGTAGAAAATAAAAAATATATGTGAAATAATTATTTCAATACGACAATTACATTCCGAGATATAGAATTTTTAAATGAGCGCGCGATGCGGGATTCAACCGCCCGGTACTCGATGCGTGTGACGTCATGTTCCAACGCTCGCTCAGTCCGTCGCGCTCTTTTTCTCTTGAAAAATCTCATTCCTTGGGTTTATAAATTTGAAACTTAGTACTATTACTTATCTAATCAAATCGAATGCTGCTTCTCATTATTAGATTTTTAAAACAACCCTTAAAAGAGGGTTTAGGGGGCGTTAAAGTTTGTATGGAAGAAACATACTGCGCAGTCAGATTAACTTGAAACACGGTTTTAATACATCGTATAAAAAATAAAGAAACACGTGTTTTTGGGTTTCGCGAAAATCGAACCCTAGTAGGGCAAAAAGGAGTAATAATGTTTTAAGGGGAGGATTTTACTATAAATATCCTGGGAACTATGTCTCTATTAACTAAAAAATTGGAATACATTGGTTCCTTTTGTAGTCGAAGATAGGATTTTAGAAATTCCATCCCTACATCCAGTGGGTAAAGCAGAGGGCGCAGGTAAAACGGCGGGGCGGAGTGTTAGTTTAGAGATAAAATCAAAGCTTATTGTTTTAAAGATCGTCAGTATAGTGAGAGTCTGCTATCTCGATGAACCATATCAGACCTACTCGCAAGATGTACAATCAACATCAACCGCCAATTTAAACTATTTTCAGCCAACTGCAGCGACCCTAGAAGATTGTTCAATTGCCTATTTTGCAGGGTATCTTGCAAGGAAATGCAACCAAAAATACTATTGCCAAGAATGCAATGAAAAATTTCTAAAACATGACGAAATTATGAATGACCCTAAACAAATTTTGATATTAAATAAAAATTATGGAATCAAGGAACTAACACTGAAAGCACCAAGTGAGATGCTCTATTCTATAGTTAAGGAGGCATTAATTATTTATTGTGAAATTTTTGAAAATTCTAAATGTAAATTAAATATTAAAAATCTTATTATAAATAATATTAAAAAAAATATACAAATAGAAACGTGTAAAGAGCATCTACTTTATGTTTTAGAAAAATTAGTTCTTGTTAAAATATACGATTATTGTAAAAATTCCAAAAGAAATATGGAACAGTCTCTCCAAAAAATAAGAATATTAAAAAATAAATAATTGATTGTACATGTACCGAGTAGGTCTGATATCGTTCAGCAAGTCCAATAAAAGTTGTTTCTTCCATTGGACCCACTGAAAAATAATCCTCGTCATCCAAAATAATTTTATCTGCATTCTTTTTAGTTTCTTTTATTTATAGCCATTCAACAAATGACTACGGAAAACAGACCTAATGCATTGCGTTACGGCTATAGAGGAAATTAAATAAAAGGCATTGGCGTGAAATCTTTAGAATAAGTGCAAATTGAGTTGGTGACCGTAATTTATTTTACAATAGTGAACATGTCATCATATAGTGAGAAGGAACATAATGTACAGATGGAAGAGAAAGAGACAAAAAAATGTATTGGTTGATTTTATTTTCTCGCAATCGTAGTGAAAAATAGAATGTTACACACGGCGCTAAAATCCCATTATAATTCTGTTTCTATTTACTCCTCTCTAAAGCTCGGAAGTAGAACTACCTCGTGTATGATGGGTAATTTTAGCTCCTTAAATAACAATCTACTATTCTATCACTTCCTGATTGACTCTGTATGCCATGTTAAACCTAATTTTCGTAATAAATTAATATGCCATCTCGAAATCTCCACCTGTTATAGGCATAATTATTAATTAGAATTGAGCCTTGAATTAACTGCCAAGGGAAGCAAGTGCAGACAGGCTACTTCAATACATCCTTGTCGTCAATGTAGTTGCTGAGTAAGCTCCCCAACTAGCAAACAGTCGAATAGTGAATGAGTTATTTGGCTACAGATCGAATAAAGGTTGAGTAGTTGCTACGTAGTACCCACAATGTAGTGTAAAAGCTTTTATTACGACTTTTTAGCATTTTTTGCTTTAAGTGCTTTAACCGTGTTGTGTAAACGTTTACTCGATATTCTTATAGTGCATTTATTCAATAGTCGTATAGTAGCTACCATTTCTCGTTTATACCACGCATGAGTGCAGTAATAGAGTTGTCGATTCCCAAGTTTCATGTTTAAGAAGCTACTATATAGCTGCTACTCGACATTACTATATTAGAGCAAATTCGCCGAGTAAAAGCTGTCTATTTACTGAAAAGTATCTTAATATCTGTAATTGTAATCTAAGCTATTTTGTTGAATAAATTAAACCACTATAACTTTTTCCTTGCACGCGATACATACTTAAGTATGCCCATACTAACAAATGTAATACTCATGGAGACCTTTCATATGACATAGATTTCATTTGATATGATAAGGTTTACAACACAAAATACGACACCGCCCATTATCCTTTACGAAATTTCGTAAATTGACGCGCGATGCTTAGGCCATCTATGTAAGGTCGTAAGATTTAAGTAAAATTACATAAATTGCAAATATTTAAGATACGAGTTTTACATATGAATTTAATAAATTATTAAACCTCATATTATATTCCCTTGCAACAAAGCTTCATCATTTATGATTTAGTAGCGTTTTGACTAAGAATTAATTCTCAATCAGTCCAAACGATGTTTGTAGCGACATCTATACGTGTAAATTCTACACTAATTATAAAATGTATGTGATTGACCAGACATGGTATCGATAACCATTTTTATAGATTAATACGCGGCGGTAGCGGTAGGTTAACTACTACAAACTACGGTGCTTGGTAGTCTGTTAAAAGCATTACACGTACTGTACTGTATAGGCCACATTGGTCCGTATGTGGTACATTATGAGCTTACTATCTGTGTAAGTGAGCGCGAAACCATAAAATCGTTTCGGTCTCTAGGGTGCAACGAAAGCAACTTACTCACCTATACAATTTGTATGAAAGGTAATTTATTGTTGTTTTCCACAAGTTTGTAGTTGCTTACAATGATCACTTTTTATATGTATTCAACTAGATTATTCACTATTTGTTGCCGTGAGTTATAGTTGCCATGATATGAATATTCACTGTTAGTTGCCGGTTGCTGTGTATCGTAACAAACAGTGTTTACATTGTCCCAAAAAGTTCCCTTAGTGTATCGCCCCGCTTTAAATAACACATTTACATTAGTATCAGAAGATAGACATTTCATGGACACCCTTTAAAAAAAGATACATTATCTTTGATATAAATGCCATAGCGGGTCATGTTACAAAATCATGTTAGTAAATATCGTCTTCGTTCTGTTAGTTCTTTTAAACTACGAAACAGATTATGATGTGATTTTACTAATTTCTTCCGTAAGGTTTGTACCCGGGGGGAAGCCGGGAGCGGTTAGCTAGTATACTTATTAATTATTCATCTAAGAAAATATTTCATGTTAAATAAGATTATATACAAATGTTTGTGCTGAATCCTTTCAAATTCTTTTAGAAAACTGACATTCGATAATTCTATACACCAAAGTGCAATACAATATTTTTGAATAGAAATCGAATGCAAAACCAAAATGGCGTCACATTTACTTATTTAAAACGCGAATACCTGTTCAGCCTCAATAATAACACATAAAATAACCCTGTTATAACAATTAAATGTCCGCATACATTATACATAATTCACTTAACCTCGTTTCAGAGTCTGATTAACGAAAACTGAACGCACTTCCATGGGGCATAGAGTCAGGATTCCGTCGGGAATGGGGTTTTGAACTTGGACGTATGTTAGTGAACTTTCGTAAACTTGGTTTGAAGGTGCTTCTATCATATCTGATATGCGGATCTGAAAAAAAAAAAAAAAACATTCGTCTTTAAACTTTTTTGGTAAACGCATCTTTTTATCGTTTTATAGAACAAAAGATTGTCGTTCCAAAATAAACCTTATATCACAGAGCCAGGTTGCAAATTCAATGTTTCAATCGACTCGAAACTTAAGCTTTGATTTACGTTGTTACGTACGGAACTTAGTTCCCTTTTGAAGCGGGGTAAAAGGAACTTTATATTATTAGGAATAAAGTGTATTTTCCTTACCTGGCCATCGCCAATAGGATACGACTTGTAAATCTCCTTATTGCCGTAGCATGTATCTAGATATACACGCTGGAATGTCATGCCGTAGCCGCGAATGGTGCCACCTTCTTTCGTCTGTAATTATACAAATATTACGTACCTATATTACGAACAAGTTTAAACTTTTTTGAATCTAGATTTTTTAAGAGGTAGTACCTCCAACTTACTCAATACTGCAGCCAAATAGCTATGTTGTGTTCCTGTGCGTGCGTAAGGTCGCCAGAGTTCATTGGGGAGGGGGGAAGGGTCGGTAACGCGTGAATGATGCCTCGTGTGTTTCAAGTGTCCCTTGTGATACAATACCCGTTCATCACAAGTGTCCTTAAGGCTACGATAACCGCTTACCACCAGGGGAAATATCATGTGTCATACCGATTTAGTCGTATAATAATTGAACTGTTTTACAAAAAACTTAAACCGACTTCAAAGTACTCTAAGAAGTAATTAAATCCTGATCTGATAGGGACCAAACGGGAAGTGTACCCTTTCAAATAAAAAAAGAAATTTCCAAATCGGTTAGTAAATGACGGAGTTAAGAGGTAACAAAAATAAAAAAAATGAGAACTTCCTCCTTTTTTTAAGTCGGTTAAAATAAGATTTATACTCGTATTTTAGTAATGAGGTCATAATAGTATTTTTTTAACAGGCTAGTGTTCGATCTTTTGGTAAGTGATCCATCGCGTATTACATTAGTACTCAACTAATATGGCTTACCGATGAACCTGCGCAGAAGATACCTGGTCGGCAGATGCCGCCATGTGAGCGCGCGCCGTGCGGAGGGGCGTGACTTGCGAGTGAGACAGAACTAACAGCTGCAGTGTATTATGAACCTTATAGTAGTGGTCTAAGGTTGATTGTAAGTTTTAAGCATTCTTTCGTTAATCTTCATACTTATACTTTCATTTCTGTGCGAACGAAGATTCACGACGCGCCATATCAGTTGGGTACTACCAGTGGCGTGCATTGGTTTTCGGAGGAGGTAGGCAATCAAGTACTAGGAGAGTTTTATTGCATATTATCGGTGGTATTTTATCCAATAAAGATCTATCCACGTGCACTAGTGAAATGAAATGAATTATGTGTATCGTGATTTTACAAGTTGTCTCAAAAAGTTCGTGAAAAGTTTTAGTACAGTGACCACCATTTTACTAAAACACGACTGAATGGTGACTGATAATGCGGACTATGTAAAAGTTTATGTGCGGACTATATGAAAGTGATATTATAAATAAAATGTATGCGACTGAAGGACTTTGTGTCCATGGTCATGAACAAATATTTAAAAAAAAGCCAAACTAGGGTTTCCAGACTCGGTTGAATCAATCGATTTTTTAATCAATATTCAAACTTTTAAATCGTCTTTGGAGAAACGGATCGATCTTAAGATCGAAAATCGATTTTAACGAGACCATAATATTCCATTTCGAATTTTCGAATCGATATTTTTTGCAGTATTATGTTAAATATTAAAGTTTTTTTTAAATAAATTAACTCTCTTTCTCTCTCATCAATGCCGAAATCGATCGGAGAGAGTCTAAATCCTTGTTTTCCTAAAAATCTCGACAGTGTGAGTTTAATCGAATAACGATGTTCGTTTAATTATATTATTATTAGTGACCTAATAAACAGTGCATTTTTAAAAATATTTTTTGCTACTAATTAACTAAGAAATATATTTTATATCATAATATAATATAAAATATAAATATTGATTTTCTAAGGATCGATCTTTTGTATATTTTTTTTAATCAATATCAGTCACTTCGATTTGAATCTATCGATAATAAATTTTGTCAAAGTACGGTAACCCTTTGCAATGCCAGCCAAACAAAAAAACAAAATAATACAAATAAATTGCGAAGTTATATTTGAGTAAGTATTTGAGTTGCTCTAACGTTGGTAAACTGTAGTTTTTTTAATTTGGCTGTTACTAGTGTCACAACAGAGTAGGTATGGTTACTTTTGGTCCATAAATCGCGAATGTCAAATGTCAGTGTGCTACGCATAGTAAAAACGTGATTTATGCTTTCGTCGTATTATCCTAAAGAAGTGTGTGTGCGTGTATGCATATGCCGAAATCGTTTTAGTGTGCGTGAATTTGTTACACGAACTCGCGAGTGCCTGCGCGGCAAAGTTTGAAATTCTGTATTGAATGTTAGGTTAGAATTTTTATTTAAAATGATTATGTAGTTTAATTGAATCAATATATCATATTATTGAATCTTATGAGGTAAGCATTGCTTATTTGCCTATATGGAATGCACGCCACTGGGTACTACTGTAGCATTGGCCAGAATTGTCTGGTTGTTGCCTACACCAGAATGCTAAGTTTACTACGAAAAACGAACAAACGTTCTTCGTTTTGACGGATACCTATACTCCAAAACGTTGCCGACACAAGTTCATTTTTTTACATTTATCGATACTTAGCTACTCGGTAATCAAAAAAAAGGTCGACATTTCGTGATCTGACGTGTGTTTCGTGAATTTAACATCAAGCCCCTCCTGGATTTCTAGATACGCCAATACCTATCAGCTATACAATGGGGATGCCCTTGTGTTACCCACTAACCATCAACGAATTATCCCTTTAGAGTTGTAATACCGATCAATTGAATTCCGCAACTAGTCAGTAATTTTGCACTGATATTGAACAGTAAGGACCAATCACTGCATCGTGTGTTGTTGAGATCCAATCAGAGTGCATGTGTCCTAAAGTAATCAATGTGTCCTTGAGTTAGCCAATCAGAGCGCATCGTCGATTGTGGGAAATTGGTGGAATAGATTTCAAGCAAACTCAAGTTCGATGCAATTAACTATCTATAACTTACTTTAGCAGAGATGTGTGAATGATATGAAGCGAGTAATACATCGGCGGCGCCAGCGGTGGTGGTCGGTCCCAAGTATTGTCGCACGGGATCCTCGTTGGAGGTGTAGTGCATGCTGATGATGGGCTGCAGCAGGGTCTGCTGGGACACGTGGGAGCCCAGGGTCAGCTGACCTGATGGGTGCTCACTGGGAGTCTTCTCCTGAAAAATTACAATAAGTTGTCGTGGACTGTGGTAGGATAATTTGAAGCAGGGATGTTGCGGATGGATAAGTCAAGTTTTTAATAAGGAGATACTTTGTTTATTTTAATAAATTAATGAGAATAAGGGTAAGTTCACACCGAGACGATGCCAATAGTTTTACAATGTCGCGTCTGTCATCGATGCCTCGAGGCGCAGCGCGACGCCGTGGGACGTACTCTAATTCTCTCATTGAAATATGTACCTTTTTCTATAGTAAATAAAGTTCAATTTGTATGGCTATCTTAGAAAGTAAGCGCGGCGTCGCGTCGCGCCTTTGACCCTTTAATTTTTTTTAATAATCAAAATTTAACTTAAAATTAAAGATTTCTTTAGCTTACTTTGATAATTAAATTTTAAAACTGTGAGGTGGAAAGCTAGTAGTATAGTTCTCACCGCGCAACGTTTGTTGGCAGATTCCACGATGAGCCTGAATGTGTGTCGCGTGCGAACATTGTCCATAACTCCCTGGTTCATGCCTCTGTTGTCGTCTCTACTCAGCCTCCTGTCTTGCATTATCTGGTGATCAATGGTTTATGGATCATTTTCTTCACAGTATCATACAGGTAAGCTCAAAATCTTGGGATATAAAAAATGGCTAGTCTCCCTAACTCATTTCACTAATACAGAATGATGAGAAGAAATTTGGCACATAGATAGAATATAAAACTAGTATATTAGATTCTTAAGGATCTGATATATAGTTGTCTATCAGCCATCAACCAATGCCAAAATAGAAGACGTTGTGTCGGTGATCAACCGACCGAAGTTGACAACCCAACAGCTTGAAATGCTTAAAGATCGTACGAGTCCCTTCCCAATTTATTTTTTAAAAGGCCTAATCATCGTAAATGAAAATGTGCGGCTTCATCATGGGCGCCGGAATGGGCCCCTTTTCACGAAGAAGATGCAAGCACCAACCGGTGTGTTCTGACAGCGGCACTTCAGAGTCAGTTCCTTCTAGGCTTTGTGTGCTTTCCACCTTCGGCCACATCGTCACTACCATGGTGAGATTGTGGTCAAAAACAGACCTATACACAGTAAATAAAAAAAAATCGTTTATACCCTTTTCTAAGAACTTTGACCATGAAGAGGTCGGCTAGCCTTGCCTCTCCTATCTTCGAACAACTGATTTCAAATTAGGCGTGGGGCACCCAGCTGAATTCATGCCTACCTTGCACCATTATAAAATTATGTTTAGTTAATAATAATATTTGGATATAATCCTGCCGGCGCTTATAGATTCTTTATTTCGGATAATTATTTCACCCGCAGATTCTATTGACTTATGATCCTGTGTAGATGGGACATAAGGCGTCCACAGAAACTCCATCCCGATCGGTCTTGAGCTTCGCGCTTGATCTCACTCCAAGACTTCCCGATCTTCTTCGCTTCCTCAAGCACAGTGCGTCGCCAGGTTTGTTTGGGACGCCCACGCTTTCGTTTCCCCTGCGGATTCCAGTCCATTATCTGCTTGAGCAGATTCTATTAGCCGAAGCAATCTCCTACCCCGAAGCTGACAGTACATACCTCAATTTGTCCCGGCTGTAAGGCCGCCATGCCCAGCGGTGTGGACGTGAGCACAGTGAATCTCGTGTTGTCGTCTTCTATGTAAGCGGCCGCTGGGAGCGGGTAGAAGTTCGCTTGCAGAGGTATCTTATCCATGTAGCGGCGTTTTATCATCTGTAGATACAGGTAGGTAGACTTCAGAACATAATACATGTGAATAGAGTCGACATTTTGACTGTCCACAAATGCTACAGGAAAGAGCCGACATTTGGACATGTCCAAAAACATAAAAAAAATTACCATATTGAGTTTCCTGCCAGTTCTTCTATGGCAATCTTAACTTTGAGTAAAGATACAAGTTATTCGAAATTAAACTTTATCTCAACTAGAAATACGTAACGTTGCCGCAATCCACATTCAGACGGCACAGAAAAAATATGCGGAATTTTCTTTTTAAATCATTCAATGATTGGATAGTGTCTTACTACGAAAGGAGTCATTCTGAGACCGAGGATATTGCTATATATCACTCAGAAAACAGTCATTTATAAATTTCAAGAAAACTTCACCCCTTAACTTATCGCATTGAAAACTTTTGTCTTTTAAAAATAAACATACCTGCATGCCATTTAAATCAGTATAGAACACATCTCCATTCTTAACTCCAGTTGAAAACCTCATGGCCAGCTCGAGGTCATCTACTTGCGGGTCGATCATTAGCGTGTTGCAGATCTCCACTTCGTTTTGAGGTAGGGACGGGTTGTTGTATACAGTTATCTGTAATCGGTTAGAGGATTATTCAAAGATTGTGACTTTGAATCATCGAGGAAAAATACTTCTAACTTCGGAAATAATAAGTGTTTTTGCACTAATAACAGTACCAATTAATCACTGCATCTAAATGTTTAGTATGTCCTTGACTTAGCCAATCAGAGCGCATGATACGTGGTGGGGAATTTCAAACAAAATAAACTTCATTGCAATATTTAGGTTAATTGTTTGAATTTTACATAAAGCGAGCTTTCCGTGAAGGAAAACATCGCGAGGAAACGAAAGTTGAAAATCTGTTGTGAAAACCGGTGTGTCCTGAAAATTACACAAAACTTTTGGATACACAAGAGATTGTTCTCCTATCTCTACCCTCCATACTAATTAACTTACCGCGAGCACAATTTCAGCGGTTCTCGGTCCGTTTAAAGCCGTGTACAGTGTGGCCTTGTATATCCCCTCGGTGACGACCATCTCAGGGAACGCGTCGGGTTTGAACTCCTTCGCAGGGCCATCAGGGATGAACAGGTACGCGCCGCTGTTGTTATCCTTGCCTTTTTGGGTGTCGTACCTATTTAATAGTTTGTTTTTAAAACTGTAAGAATTTTAAGAGAGTAGCCGTTTATTCGTTCCAAGACCAGCTAAATTTGGGAAGTACCTTCACCTTACAGAATCATCATCAGTCTTAAAATGTCCCACTGCTGAGCACAGGCCTCCTTTCACAAATAAGGGTGAACGGAATGGGCAGATACTCCACACGCATTCCCACTCCAAATTATGCAGAGGTAGGCTAGTGGTCAACCTATTGTTGGAGTTTCCAAGCCGCCTAGTAGGATACAGACTACCGCGGTCAAATAACATTATGGTATTATGGGTCGGAAACGCACAAGATATGCCGCATGCAGAGGTTACACCGTAAGCGGTTACCATAGCGGCTACTTCTACGGAGGATACTTGTTTGCTACTTTAGTGGTTTACCACTTAACCAGGAGTTCTTCACTGAAAGACTATTGAGTTTATAATCATTTATTTTGAATGTACCTCGTAATATATGTTCATATTTTAGGAAACGTCTCATACTTGTAGTACTATCAAAATAAATTAGGCTAGATGAATGAAAAATACTATTTAGTCCGTCATTTACATTATCAAAAAATATTAAACACGTATTTATTCTTTTGTAAATAAAAAAAAATACGAAGATATCGTGTGTTGAAGTGCCGCGTAACGTAACGTTATGACACAGTGTGACTCCTGAACTTTGACGCGCTCTATCTTTGTAAATTTATAATGATTTGGTAAAGCAAAAAATATGTGTATTTTTTTCTACCCAAGAATCATCCCCATTGACCAACAAGCGTTTGCGCGGCAGTATAAATATGTCGGGTACTGTGTCGCTCGTAGTCAGTCGGAGAGCTTAGCACGGTTTGCAAGTACGATACTAAGTCCCGCAAATGCTAATGCGCTAGAACCATCGCGTGACATAAACCTAAACTAAAATTTACACTGAGCTAGGCTGAACTGACCGTAGCTGACGTCACCAAAGTAATAATAATAAATAAAGAAAAATACTCACTGAGCAAAATCCATATGGACAGGCACAGTATCACCCTTAGATGACACGATAGCTTTGATCAGCCCGTTCATATTGGTGACAACCCTAGTGCTGTTGCCCGCTTGAAAGGTAATGTCTTCCATTAGTCGAGCTGATGGCTGTTCTATGGGGAAGATGTTCGGAAGGTCCACCGTCCAGTAGTCAGCGTTGTAGATGCGGATGCGAGAGAATGCTGTGTATCTGAATGGGATTTGTTTTACAAGTTTTTATTTAACTTGCAATGTATGTATGTTTGTCCGGGTGGAATCCTGCAGGTCGAATTTCACCCACTTTCAGTGGTCGGATTGACTTGATATTTGGTATACATTAGTAAATTGGATGACAATGCAAGTACAGTCAACGAAAAGTACAGTCACTCATAATCTAGGTTATATTATCGACTGCAGCGCCATCTGCCGGGCTCATTTGTGAATCAAAACCATCCAGGGCGCCACCCAAACGCATACAAAAAAATTCATTCAAATCGGCCCAGCCGTTTAGGAGGAGTTCAGTGACATACACACGTGCAGTAGAATTTTATATATAAAGATGAAATATGGGGTTGTCGTTTATGTCGTCGTCGTTTTGTGTTTGACTTGTGGCACACAAAGCCCAGAAGGAACTGACACTCAAGAGCCGCTGTCGGAACATACCGATAGGTGCTTGCCGACAGATTGTCAACCTGACGGTAGCCAGACAGGTGGGTACTACAAAGTACCCTATCACCGTGCTATGGTTTCCTCGCGACACACATAGGATACTTGTACCGGGGATAAAGATCCCTCGGGAACTCGGGTGAAACCGCGGGGCAATTATAATACTAAATACACAAGATCGACTTACTTGTTAATAGTTATAGGATCTCTAAGCGATACAGTGTATACTCTGAGGGCAAGCGGTTCGATGGTGACGGGGAACGACAGTTGGTATTTATTCGCCGCAAACCCGAGTCGTTTCTCGCCGGCAACTACTGGCGATATTTGAGCCATCATTGGGTTGCCTTCGGGGTCGAAGACCTGCCATCAAATTGTACCTTGTAATGATATTTTACTTTTGCGATATTGATATTAGGAATCATTGTGTATGTAGTTCACGTTGAAATGGTTTTGTCAATATTTCCGACATTATATCAATGGAAGAGTAAATGTTAATAATATGAGTTTGTTTGTTACGCTTTCACGGCTTAACTACTCAACTGATCACGATGAAATTTGGCACGTTTTCCATGGTATGGAAAAGGACATATACTACTTTTTATCCCGGGAATGCTGGGAAAACAGCCAGTTTATAACAATTTTAATAATTCATTATTCAAATCCGGCGTAATTTTGGACAATTCATTTGTCGGATTTTTAAGAACTCGTTTAAAGTCTCCAATAATTGCTAACGATTGATAAAACTGATACCATAGCGAGGTATACTTTTATAAAGCATTTCCAAATTAAAATGTAATGTTCCCGTACTAATTATAACCCAACCAACTCAAGTATACCAACCTCTACATGCGGCGAAGAGACGAGCACAGTGAGCACCTCCTGCCTCCTAAATCCGAGCGCGTTATACAAGACAAGCCGCCGCGACGGAGATACCACGTCCAGCGCTATTGTGATCCGAGCTGGTATTTCATCGTGCCGTCGCCAGATGTCGTCCACATCGAAGTATATGTCCTCCTGAGTCTGCTCTAAGATCTGAGGCTGCTTTAGGAGGTAGAAAGCCGCTTGTTGTATCGCTGATTGGCTGTATTTGATGGCTGTTAGCATTCTGTAAAAGAATTAGTCTATTATACTTTTTTGTTATACTAGACTCTATTCACACGTACCATAACCACATCATAACCACACCACATGGGCGGGCGCTAATTAGTATGAAAATTAATAATTGAATTCACACGGACCACACCCTGTCGTCACTATCGGCCGCGTGTGTAATATCGACCACATCGCAGCCACGTCGCAACCACAACGCAACCGCAAAAAGCCACAGCGACACTATTTACACGTAACCACATCGTGACTACATTTTGTCAAGACGCTGTGGGGCGGCGAGCACATTCAACTAACTGAGCATCCACATCAGGAAGCTCAGTGGAATTCGTACATCCCTAGCGCTTTTGCTGCTGATGTCATCAGTGCAGCTGCCAACTTACATAGTTCCTAGCGTAGTCCTATCTGACGACTTCCCTGGAGGTTTTGGTGCCGGAATGGAACTGGGATATCATCAGTCCCTGCTCAGCATAATAACGTCACATATCACATCCTCCCTGGACCTTATCCTTCGAGGTGCCAGATGGAACAGTGCTAGTACTACTGCTACTGATGACTTCACTGCATCTACCAGTTCACATCATAGCTTTGGCCTACCTAATCTCAACCAGTAAGGTGCGATGCATCAATGGAACTTCAATAACACCAGCGCCTGCTGTACCTAATGACGTCACGTATCCTTCCTACTTACTTCTTAGCGTAGTCCTCCCTGACCTCATCCCTCGAGGTGCCAGTGACTCCGTCGTGATGCTGGAACAGCGCCAGCATCCGCCGCGCGTGTTCGACACGGTCGCGGAGTTGCAACGACATTATGTACGTCACCGAGCCTGATGACGTCGCATGGGACGTTATAATCTCTGCTGCCCTATTGGTGGATTAAATAGGATATAGTATACTTGTATTATAATGTTTTACCAAGCTACCCAAGTACCCAAAGGGTGTCAACAGGACCCTATTACTAAGCCTGTGTTGTCCGTCCGACCATCTGTCTGTGAGTGGGCTGTATCTCATGAACATAGGTAGACAGTTGAAATGTTTACAGAATGTGTATTTCTATTGCCACTATGACAACTAATAATACATGAAACATCTTTAATAGACCTGTTTTTTATTCATTCAGGAAGGACTCAAAAGAGTACAGACAAAACTAGTGATACATATATTTATTTATGAGACATACATTTACTCCTTATCCTTGTCCTTTAGAAATATCCTATGCTTCATTTCATATATTTATTCTCAATAGAGCATGCAGGCATGACAGAAAATGTATTGCATCACAATAAACTGAGGACCTTGTAATATGGTCCTTGCTTTAAAATTATAGGATTTATGATTTTTGTTTCCCGAATTTTCAAACAGGCAGTCATGTTATTGCTTTCAAAACTAACTTTGATTTATTATATAAGAACCTGTAAAAGCGAGCACTACACCCAAGTATTGTTGTCATTTCAATATTCGTAAAACTATAGCATAGACTTTATCCTCACCTAACATAAGCCAGCAGAACTCTATCCATATTCTTGTAGAAAGGTCTGGAAGTGTAATACCCACTCCAATAATGCTGGTTCCTGTCAGCGTATGTGAAGAAATCACCAGAGAGTACGGGGAAGTCTGACAGTTTCACATCTGCGTGCACCGCTTTGAAATAATCTTGGAGGGTGCCAAACTGCACCTGTCAACCATGTTTTTAGCTTTTGAGTTTCCGTATTTTACAAGCTTTTATTTAACTTGCAATGTGTGTTTGCATGTTTGTTCGTTCTGGTGGAATCTTGCAAGTCGAATTTCACCCATTTCCAGTGGTCGGATTGACTTGATATTTGGTGCACATTAGTATATTGGAAGAAAATGCAACTACAGTCAACAAAAAGTACAGTCACCAAAAAAGCTTGTAAAAATGTATTTTTTAATAAAAACTTATAATATGTTTGTAAAATAAAACTTGGCAATTCAGGCCTCTGGTGTTGCAAGCGTCTATAGGCCGGTAATCGCTAACCATCAAGCGGGCTGCTTGTTTGCTACGTTAGTAGAAATAAGCAACTTTATGTATAAACTAGCTGTCCCCCGCGGTTTCCCCCGCGTTCCAGGGAGGAAAAGGATGCCTATAGCACTCGGTGACAATGAAGTTTCCTACTAGTGAAAACTTTTTTAGAAACAAACTTGTAGTTCCAGAGATTAGTTGCCTTCAAACACACTGCAACTTTATTATATTTAGATGTTCTTATTATACTGGTCCTTGCAGTTTAACTCACATTTCCATTAAGTTTTACTCTTCTATGTCCATCTCAAACCTACCTCATCAAAATCATACATTAGTTTAACCGTGAAAACATTGCATACAGACTCAATCTCGCTTTTATAATATTAGTAATGAACTAAATATATAATTACCTCAGCATTCGATGCATCATTACTGTTAATGTAGTCTATAATCGTTTCATAGTTGGAATATTGGTTGTCCCACTCATTTGATCGGTCGTAGCGGAAGTCGTCGCCTAGTGGGAACAAGACAACGTTACTCCTGTACAATTGTGCTTTCTTTCGCCATTGATCCAATATTGTCGCTGCTCTGGAAATGTTCCACGAATGTAAGTTCGTTAAATAGTAACAATACAGAAAAACTATAAACGATTCGAGCATTGTTTTGAAATATTAACCACAATTCTATAAGTTATTGGTAATTTTATAATAGGCTAGATGACGGCAAAATTCTATTGAATCAGTCATTTACATTATCAAAAAATATTAACATTAAGAACAAAAACCATTAGCAATATTGCTTTAGCTTTCTTTTTAGCTCCCCAGATTCAGAGTAGACCACCCTTGCTTCTAAAGTAAAATCTTTAAAAATCATCTAAACGTTTGGTCACGGCGACATGACATGAGTACTGGGTTTTCTTATCATTCTAGGGTTTAATTGATTAAGTTATACAGTCAAGCACAATCAATTCTAATCTTATCTCATTGTATTAGAAATACAACATGTAATTTTCCGTTTATAGGGCTAGAAGTTCGAAACAGATACGAGCATTAATATCCTTTAAATGAAGTCATATTCTAAGGCCAAGATTCTTTTGAAGTGGAATACGATCATTAACATATAAATGATCTGATGAATGATAAAATGAACTGTTCATTTTATCTCGCTTCAGTGGCAACAAACAACAAAAAAATTATCAGTGATTCTGGGAGTAGTACTTTAGAGGCACGTCACACCATAGCGTTGTCGTAAGAGAGGTAGAGCATAGCGTTATTCCGCTTAAAGTGCAGCCTCGACTGGGGAAGTACTTCCACCTTACAGGATACCGCAGCCAAATGACTTGATGTTGTGTTTCTGGGCGTAAGGTCGCCAGAACTCATCAGGGAGGGGGAAGGGTCGGTAATGCGTGAGTGATGCCTCGTGTGTTGCAAGCGGGCCTAATGCTTATTTGCCGAATAAGTATCTCTTGAAGTCAAACTGATAATATCCCTGAAATAAACTACTATCTATTAATACACACCTTTCCTCAACATTTTTATCAGTGATTCTCCTAGGAGCGGTACCCCAGGGACACGTCACACCATTGCCAGGCAATCTCTTGAAGTCAAACTGACAACACACCTAAAATAAATACAAATATTTATAATGCTGTGCTTTTTTACAGGTTTTTCGCAGAGTCGGCAACGTAGTGTCGCAAGTTTCTTTAAAAAGAACCAGTGAAGCCCCCTCAATGTGTCAGAAGATCAGCTTTTGTTTGGGACATAACATAATGATAAATAAGCAATCAAAGACAAGACTGCTACTAGTCAGTGGCGTGCATTCCATATAGGCAAATAAGCAATGCTTACCTCATAAGATTCAATAATATGATATATTGATTCAATTAAATTACATAATCATTTTAAATACAAATTCTAACCTAACATTCAATACAAAATTTCAAACTTTGTCGCGCAGGCACTCGCGAGTTCGTGTAACAAATTCACGCACACTAAAACGATTTCGGCATATGCATACACGCACACACACTTCTTTAGGATAATACGACAAAAGCATAAATCACGTGTTTACTATGCGTAGCACACTGACATTTGACATTCGCGATTTATGGACCAAAAGTAACCATACCTACTCTGTTGTGACACTAGTAACCCAGCCAAATTAAAAAAACTACAGTTTACCAACGTTAGAGCAACTCAAATATAACTTCGCAATTTATTTGTATTGTTTTGTTTATGGTTTGGCTGGCATTGCATAGGGTTACCGTACTTTGACAAAAATTATTATCGATAGATTCAAATCGAAGTGACTGATATCGATTAAAAAATATATATACAAGGTCGATCCTTAGAAAATCAATATTTTATTTTATTATGATATAAAATATATTTCTTAGTTAATTAGTAGCAAAAAATATTTTTAAAAATGCACTTTTTATTAGGTTACTAATAATAATTACACGAATATCGTTATTCGATTAAACTTACACTGTCGAGATTTTTAGAAAAACAACGATTTAGACGCCCTCCCATCGATTTCGGCATTGATGAGAGAGAAAGAGAGTAACTTGTGCTAATTTATTCAAAAAAAAACTTTAATATTTAACATAAAAATAATCGATTCGAAAATACGAAATGGAATATGATGGTCTTGTTAAAATCGATTTCCTATCTTTTAATTTCGTGGCGATCTTAAGATCGATCCGTATCTCCAAAGACGATTTAAAAGATCGAATCGATCGATTCAACCAAGGTTGGAAACCCTAGTTTTTTTTAAAATATTTGTTCATGACCATGGACACAAAGTCCTTCAGTCAACACCCCGCGTAGGAGAAGCTGCAGCCAAGATCAAAGTGCGGACAATGGCTTCCGTGCTAGCTAATGGATTCAAAGAGCCGAAAAGTTGTAACCGCCTAACGGTTGACGAGGCTCTAATGAACCACTTCGGATCCATTATTTTGGCAACTCGGCTGTCTGGTGCTAGCGAAATTGTCCTCATCGGAGATATCAACCAACTACCCTATATTGACAGAGACAATCTGTTCAATATTCAGTACAACAGACCAAACCTGGTAGCCAACATCAGCCAGGAGTTGTTATGCACGCATCGGAACCCAATGGATGTAGCGTATGCCCTAAATGAGATATACTCAGGTATATACTCCTCAAAACACCACGTACACTCCCTGAAGCTGAAGAGGTACACAGACGCGCAAATACCTAGCACCCTCCCAAACACCTTATTCCTGGTTCACACCCAGGAAGAAAAGGCATCCCTTACCAACCAGGGATACGGGGCTGCCACGGGCTCACGCGTCCTTACCATACATGAAGCTCAGGGATCTACGTACGAGTCGGTAATCATTCTCCAAACAAGACCAAAAAGGTTGCAAATCCACGAGAGTGTACCGCATGCGGTCGTAGCAGTGTCGCGTCACACTGTCAGCTGTGTATATTACACAGATGAGAGTGATGACGCCATAGGTAGGTTCGCAAAACGGGCGATGGCAGCAACAACCGACCAAATCCTCTCTCAAAACCTAAAAATGGCCATGAAAAATAGAGACAATAATGTCGTAGAAGCTCAAATACGCGCGGGGATTTCCTCCGGGGCAAACAAGCAAGCAAACTAGACTGTAAAATGCAAACTGTAGAAAATATAAGTAACAAGTTTAATATTATATTATAAATCAAAATAATAACAATAGTAATATGTAGTGTAAATAGGTATTGTAATAAACACATAAAAGTTAATAATATGTATCCTAGATAGTATAAATTAACACAGTATATATATAGTATGTATAAAAGTAATGAATATAAATGTATTAGAATAATTTATTTATTGCGCGGACCAAGATGTCCAAATTGTGAAAATGTAAAAGAAAAAAATAATAATTGTAAAACTTAATCTAAAAAGAGTACGGACCACGTGTCTGTAGTAAGTAGTTTAAATCAATAAAAAAAAAAAAAAAAAAAAAAAAAAGTCCTTCAGTCGCATACATTTTATTTATAATATCACTTTCATATAGTCCGCACATTAACTTTTACATAGTCCGCATTACCAGTCACCGTTCAGTCGTGTTTTAGTAAAATGGTGGTTACTGTACTAAAACTTTTCACGAACTTTTTGAGACAACTTGTAAAATCACGATACACATAATTCATTTCATTTCACTAGTGCACGTGGATTGATCTTTATTGGATGAAATACCACCGATAATATACAATAAAACTCTCCTAGTACTTGATTGCCTACCTCCTCCGAAAACCAATGCACGCCACTGCTACTAGTGCTTGCTTTCCTCACGAGAAACAAACTTACTTTAGGATCTGGTCCACAAGAATGTGGAACGTCGTAAGAGTAGAATGGCATCATGTGAGTAAACATATCGGTCTTGCCAACTCCATCTGAAATCCATTTAGATTCATTAACTATTGTTGAGGTGTTCGATAGATCTTCAATTAATGCTACATACTTTATAGACGCGGCATGTAAAACTGATACTTGTCACGAAACCAATAAGGCTCAATTTACATTGCCGCGGAATGTGGAAACGAATTTTTGCAACCAAATTGTACATAGCAACTTTATGTCAATTGAATAACGTACCAACTAAATACGAGCCAAAAAAGAGGCAATACGCGGCAATGTAAATTGAGCCTTAAAGATCATACTTGCTCAATCAAAACCTATTCATTGTACAAAAAAAAATAGGTATTATGGGGACCCGATAGAAGAGACTGGCTTTGACCTTCATCCGACGCACATTGGCTCCAGCTTATGAAGTGCGTTGCATTGCCTCATTCGTTACAAATTTTGGTATTTATCCTGACCTGATGGTCATATCGTTGAGCAATTTATAGAATAAAATAAGAAATATTACCCCACAACTGTCTCCAATTAAACTCCAACTGTCTGTTCTGTGCTAATTCTTTCTTCACAATATAATGCACGCGCTGTATAACTGAGTTTTCAAACCCGGCCAATTTCAGGAGGTAGGGTTGCGTGCTTGAATGTCCAAATGGATCAATGGCCCACGCGTTCTTTGGTATATATCCTAAATTGTCGATTAACCATTGGTGCCCAGTGGTCAGCTGCTGGATGATGGACAGCCAATGTGAGTTCGCTTCGTCGTTCATCACCCAACCACCCGTAACTATTTCAATTTTACCGCTTTTTAGCAGACTGAAAGATATGAATGTCAGTTAGTTTCGTAATCAAACGAAACTTTTTTATTTATAAGCGGCGCGAGCGCAAGTCTCGTTTCCGTCCTTGACCTATAAATGTCAAAGTGTGACTTACTTCCAAATAAATATGACGCGTTGAAAGTAAAGTCTATATAATGTTTAATAATAAATTGGATGTCCGTCATCCTAACTAATATAAATGCAAAAGTGAGTTGTTTGTTTGTTACGCCTTTACGCCTCAACTACACAACAGATCATGAAATTTGGCATGCCGATGGCCTATGGTATGGAGAAGGACACAGGCTACTTTTTACCCCGGGAACGCGGGTGAAACCGCGGGGGACAGCTAGTTCTAAATAGATTTATAATAGAATATAAATTTATTCATATTCAAGAATATAAATTTAGTTATATTTCCCAATATGATCCTTATAATACTCCTATTAAAAAAACTATATCATATACATTAGGTACAAATCGTGCACAACAAACATCGAACAATTAACCCAAAGAAGCGCAAAGACGTTAATTTTGCTTGAAATCTATTCCGCCAATTTCCCACCACCGACAATGCGCTCTGATTGGCTAAGTCAATGACACAGGCGCTCTGATTGGCCATGTTACATGATGCAGTGATTGGTCCTTACTATTCAAAATCACTGACTAGTTGCGGAATTGAATTGCTCCGTATTACTATTCTAAAGAGATTTTTCCTTCTTGACCATAAATATTCCTAGGGAATGTACAACTCAGCTAATTATTTATGGAATCTAAAACAGTGCTTAACCACGAAAACATAGTACCTACTTTTGAAAAGCAGCTTTATCTTTATCAGTGGCATCGGTACTCCACCAAAGAGAAAGATAGCTAATCTCAGCCCATATAAACTTCCTGTCGACACCTTCTGTTAATTTCTCTACCATATTGTTGAATATCGCCTTTGTTTGCGTCTTATAGTAGTTTTCGAATGTCTTGATCCATCCTGTAAGATTGTTTGCAAAATAATGTATCAATAAGATTCCATTGTATGATTTATAAGAGAAAACGTGCATACAATGCGGCCGCCGAAAGAATGAGTTTCTGACATCTGTTAATATTGGTAAAATCAGAGAAACGGCTATCAACATTTTCCAATTTCCCAATTTCACAGGACCAAAGTTACAAGTATCTAAAAAAGTTTAGGAATGTTAAGAAAACACAACTTTATTACTTCAAAATAAGATTCTACTGTTAAATCAATGGTAAAATAAATAATTATAGATGAATGGCTAATCATACTACACCACGAGAGTTTAAAAAAGTAATAAGTTGTTATTACCAGGGTCATTATGTGAATGTGGCACTATAAATACTTTGAGCTTATTCCTCTGGTTCCACTGGTCCTCTTTATACTCTATGTTCCAACCTTGCTTCCATACGCCACCATCTTTGTCGTCAAACATCATTCTTTCATACATTGATAACATCTAAAAATAAACTTATATATTTCCCCCAGTACTTAAATAACACAAATATTTAAGGCCAGGTCGCGGGTTCGAATTCTAGAATGGACACCATCGTGAGGTAACCAGCAAAGCATTGTTAGGGTACTCTGTAGTACCCGCTTAGCTGGCTACCACTCTCAAGTTGATAACCTGTCGCCAAGCACCTACTAGGTGTTCCGACTGCGCTAGACAACCAGCAGGGCTATTTTAAAACGTCGGAATCGATATCGGAAACGGATTCAAAAAGTTATGAAGCGAATTTCAGCGATTGCTATTTTAATTTCCGAAAACATTTCGATGAATCGAATTGATATTTCGGTAAAGAAACATCAAAAATATTCGAATTCGGAAATTAAAAAAGTAGTTACGCAATATCCCCTCAGTAGTTTTTTATTCCGTTTCCGATATCGAATCCGAGCGTTTTAAAATAACCCTGCAGTTTTCTATTAGGCAAAGTGACATTGTGGTCAAATACAGGCCTAAATATGTAAAAAAAAAACTTTTATATCAAAAAAATAAGAAGTAAACAAATGATAAATGAGATTAAAAATAATAAAAAATAAATAACATTCATAGGGTCTGTTATTATGTAAAAGCGGGGGATTAGTGTTGTATATACGAGAGGCGAGAATTTCGCAGAGTAGTACCTACTTAAGTAAGGTTGATTTATTTAATGCTTTTACAATAAGAAACAATCAAATACATTATTAGTTTAGTACATAATAATATATTCGTCCTATCACAAATTAATTAAAGTATTTTTTATATAATCAATTGACTGCCAAAATGAGGCAGTATTACGTTTAGTTAATATGACGGGCCAGTTGGCGCAGTTGGTTAAGGTTCACCTTACGCGCCGCAGGTTCGATTCCTACACAGGACATACATTTGTGTGCATGAACATGTCTGTATGTCCTGAGTCTGGGTGTAATTATGTATATGAAGTATGTATTTACAAACAAAAAGTAGTATATGTATTATATCAGTTATCTGGTTTCCATAGTACAAGCTTCGCTTAGTTTGGGATCAGATGACCGTGTGTGAGGAATGTCCCAGGATATTTATTTATTATTATTTATTTATTATAGTAATTGATGATTTGCATTTAAATAATCATGGTACTGATATGTACACAGTTGTTTAAAACTGTAAGGCTAGACTGAGATGGCATATCTGCTTGATCAAATGCAAATTTAAAAATATGTTGCTTCCAGAGTTATTGTCCAATATTTTTAATGGGATGTTATTTGCTGAGCATTCATTAAAGGTGTATAAGATAATATTTTGCTATACATTTTAAAATTACTGTCTGTTTGTTAGTAAAGGAGTGCAACTCTCTTTCAGGGTCTGTGATTCCTGAAACCTTTAACCTATTATTGTATTCAAGGCCAGAGTGAATAGGCTTTTTCTGGGTAAGCGTGCTACATCCTCGGCCTCGTCATAACTCCTCATGGGGTCAGTCGAAAGCGAAACGCAAGCCCATTCGACATAAAAAAAAAGATAAATACCTGAACATCTGTTTTTGGTATTACTTGCTTGCGTATAGGGCAAACTGATGCATTAAATTTAATATGCATTCTTGGTGGTTCATCTCCCACTACTTTGAACTCCCTTATTTTAGGTTCCTTGTGGATCTTCATCGGTCTCTTCTGAGGAGGATGGTACTCCTGTGACTCCATAATCTGATTCACAGCAGACTTTATTTCTCCGACAACTTCATGATGATGATTTAGTTCATTTTCTATGTGATTTAACTTTGATTCTAATGATGACCATTTGCTCTAAAATTATCAATATTAGCTTGAAATTGTTGTTAATGTATTATTAATATTATACAATGCCATTGGCAATATATTTCACGAATTAAAAAAAATGCTATATTTCAAAAAATTCTTTTGAAAGCCATGGATGATTATTTTAAATAATAATGTTTTAAGTCATAAAATTGTGGTTTTAATGTCTACAAAAAATTGTGAATGGATTGTGTAAGAAAGAAGCATACATATTGATATATATATGTACGCAGTTATAGATATACCTAGATAACACAAGAGCACCTACTTCATGTGCAAGATTTAGTGCCGAAGCATGAAATCTCTGTGGTTAAATTAGTAATTAAAAATTATTAGTTTTTTTTATAATATTTAATGTTTACTTATATTTTTAATATTGGTATATGGTAGTTTTACAGTTCTCTTCTATAAAAAAATGCTTAACGTGGCCACTATCTGCACTCACATTGCATCCGTGTACTTCAATTGATTTGATTTTTCCGTCACTAAATAGTGTTTGTGAAGTCATAGTAGGTAGTCAAAAAATGGTACCTTGTTGAGTTGGTTTTTCATCACTAAATAGTGCTTGTGACGAAATAGTAGGTCGTAAAAAATGGCACCCTTGGTTGAAGTTTGTGATACTTGCATATCTGTTGTGTGGACCCTTAATAATTGGGAACAGGGCAGGTAGATGGTGATACGAAATACTTACATCATCAAGATCCTGAGCGGCAGGTTTAATACTTGGTAACTTGAAACTTAAATCTGTCACAACATATAAAATAAATAGGAATGCAAGTATACTTGTTGTCCAGAAAACTGCTGATAACCTTCTTATCCTCATAATGAATTATTTCTGAAACAAGTGAAATAGCTGAGTTTACTAGTTTCATGAGCAGGCTTATATATCTTCGATGGTTCAAATAGAGTGAGTGATAGCATTAAGACACGCGCTGTTTACGATTTCAAACACTACGACTGAACTCACACAGTGTGGAATAGGGTTGAAAAAGGAAAATCATATTTGTCTTACCAACATATCCCTTGTGCGAAATGTGAGCAGTTTGCATATATATGAGTTCCTTGTTATTTGTTTTTGGTAAAAGTATTGATAACAACAAGAAATTGGCATTCATTATATGATTTAGTAATTCAAACTATAAATGCACAATTGGTTTTTCACACTCACACATCACATAGGTACTCTAGTACAGTAGTACCCAACTGATATGCCGCATCGTCAATCTTCATTCGGACAGAAAAGAAAGTATGGCCCCGAAGATTAACGAAAGAATGTTTAAAACTTACAATCAACCTTAGATCACTATTATAAGGTTCATAGTACACTGCAGCTGTTAGTTCCGTCTCACTCGCAAGTCACGCCCCTCCGCACGGCCCGCGCTAAAATGGCGGCAGCTGCCGACCTTTGAAAATGTATCTTCTGCGCAGGTACATCGGTAAGCCATATTAGTTGGGTACTACTGTACAGTGGTATCAATTCATATTCTATCTCTCTGTTACTTTCTAACATCATTTAACAAAAAGAGCCAGAGCAAGACTAGCTTTATACCATCTCATGAAATATATTTTTCATATTATGGCATTATAATCCACAGTCCACAAAGTTTTCACGATAGATGCTGAAATATAGCTCAAAGGGGTTCAGAAAGGAGTAATTAAGGTAAAGCTTTACATTAAGTGACAACTCCAAAAATTACGCCAATTTTAGTGGTAGGTTGGGTCGTCTATTGTATATTTGAAATCACAAAAACTAGGAAAAGTATAGGAAAAATATGAAAAATAAAAACTCATTCTAACTTCTTGTATAAAGTCAAGTTTCTGTTGAAATGACAGAATATCAGCGTTGAGGTACCCCACCTCAACATTAGGCTGAGTCGGCCGCCTTTTTCTTCAGGCACGCACAGATATGATATTTATTTATATTTTAATTTTGCTGTTCTGTTATTTTTGTTGTTATTTGTGTGTTTCTGGGAAATAAATTCATTTTCTTCTTCTTCTTTCTTTCTTCTTAAATGTATTGGCATATTTTAGCTTTTTGGATATCAACAGCTCCGGCGCTGCAGGAAAAGCAGTCTCTTCGCCATTGCGTAACAAACTACAGACATCCATACCCGCCTTCGCAGCTTGGGCTTGTTGGTCGGGCTAAGCTTTACATTAGGTGACGACTAGTATAGGCGCAATTTTTTTACTGGTGAAGTAACTTACTATTATAAACATATTTACCAAAGGATTTTGTTAGGAAACGAAAAAAATTTTTTTTTTTTAATTTTCGATTGTCGTCCAATTATTAGGGTTTCTTACTTATTTCTTCTTTGATGCTAAATCGAATGAAATACGTGTAAAATAGCGCGGCGCGAGTGTAGTGTACCTACTGTTTTTGTGTTTTCTTTTGATAAATACTGTTACAAAAACAGAATCTTCCAATCCTGACTCCATGTAGTACTTGTCTGTCTCACCCCTAGAGTGTTTTTATTAAGTCGGAGGCACGGAGGGAGAGCAGTCTCCGCCAGCTGTAACAAACTGCAGACACCAGACAGAGTATGGATGTCTGTAGTTTGTTACGCAATGGCGAAGAGACTGCTTTTCCCGCAGCGCCGGAGCCGTTGATATCCGAAAGTCGCTAAAATATGCCAATACATTTCAACCAATGATATTATAATAGAGATATGCTACCCTCATACTAAGCGGCGTTCAGTTATTGGTGAATTAGGTGAATGCGATAGATAATACGGAACGTATGATACAGAAAAAGATAGCTGCTAAGCAAAATTACGACAATTGTCTGAATTTGTCTACAACAATTAGCGTGCGTTAATGCGATATCTACCTCTTTTTATTATAATATCATTGATTTCAACAGAAACTTAGACTTTATACAAGAAGTTCGAATGAGTTTTCATTTTTCATATTTTTCCAATACTTTTCCTAGTTTTCCCGATTTCAAATATACAATAGACATGACCCCAACTACCTAAAAAAAATTGGCGTAATTTTTGGAGTTGTCACCTAATGTAAAGCTTTACCACTGTTTTATCCCTCCGCACCTCCGACTTTATAAAAACACTCTAGGGGTGAGACAGACGAGTACTACACGGAGTCGGGGTTGGCAGATTCTGTTTTGTAACAGATGTATGCAAGACCGACATCGAAAACTCCAATCTTAGTGTATTTTTAAATGAAATTGTAAATAAATAAAAAAATTGGTACCTTGACTGAAGAACTTTCAGTATAATTTCAATGTGTTCATAGATATAACAGAATAATGAGGATCACGTTTACTTCATAACGGCAGTCAGTATTTAGTAATAAAAACTGATAATGACTTTTTCACGTTTGTAAAGTATATAGTCCATCCAATGATTCAAATACTGAAAAATTTATGAAAACAATCTCCGAACGAACGCACGTCACAGTGTTCACAACCTGAAGCCAGGCAGCTATCGTACCAGGGCCGTAAAATTATCGTATATGGATCAAAATGATCGTATCCATCAGGAAAATGGCTAAAATACTTTAAAAAATCATATAAAACGTGACAATAATATGTTGCAAATACTTTATAGTTTAAATCTTGTAAACTTGTTTTTTAAATGGGAAAAAAAAATAGTTCGCGCCAAAATTTGGAATTTATAAAGAAGAAAATAATGTTAAAGGATAGAGACACATGAAAACAAGCATATTTTATATTTTAACTGAATAGATTTTATATTTGCGAGAACAGAATACACAAATATTAATGAAACTTAATATTTTATATACAAATTCGAAACGACAATAACTGCCAATACTCCACCACATCAAATGACGATATTTCATCAGAATGGAAATTATCGTACCATCTGCGTACGATAGTCGTGTACCATCGTACATCGTACGTAGTTATGAAATTATCGTACATGTACGATAATTATCGTACGGTTGCGAACACTGGCACGTCACGTCATGTGTTGTTGTTGTTTGTCTTATTCGCCAAAAGGCAGGCAGAGGTTTTAGCCATACAGCCTTGTCTTATTTCAGTATTCTCGAGTTGTAATAATAATAGTCACTAAATAAATCACTTCATATAGTCCGCACTGTCAGTCACCGTCATTAAAAGACATTTTTAGTACAATGGTGGTAAATTGTACAAAAACTTTTTACGGACTTCTTGAGACAACTTGTAAAGTCACGATACACATAATTAATTTAATTTCACTTCACTGTTCACATGCATTGACCTTTATTGGATAAAATACCACCAATATTTTTTTTAATTTTTTAATTAATTTTAAGAGAGGTAGGGCATAACGGGTTATCTCGTTCTAAATTCGGAGTAGCCCGACTGGGAAAGTACCTCCGCCTTACAGAAGATCGCAGCCAAATAACACCACTTTAATGTGGTGTTGTGTTCCTGCGGTGAGTAAGGTCGCCAGAGCTCCATGAGGAGACGCTGTGCTGGCAGTGTGTGGGGACCAGCGGTGTGGTACCGACGTAGGGCTGTGCAGGCACGGCGTGTTGTTGCGGCGGCTAGGGAGACCCGGTGAAACGGCTACCCGCTGGCCGCCCGCAAGTTGTAGGGGTCCCGAACCCAGGGATCACATAATCTCCGCCCTGGGAGGCTGATCCACCGCCTCGCGCAAAATCCTTGGTGCAGTTGGTCGTGCCGGAGGAGGAGACCGGAGTGGACCCGGCCGACTGTCTCAGGGGGGGACCGAGGGCCCTTCCAGCTGCCGCACCAACAAACTGTATCAGCTGAGCAGCATTCTGTCGGAGTGACACTGTGCTTTGTCCTTTCCGCTGCCGGCATAGCGACTCCTCTCAAAAATCTCTTAAACTCCTTTTACTACTACCTTCCACCATCGCAACTCTCGCCATCGACAGGGAGTCCATCCCCACACATTGAAACCAGAATTGTTTCGAACTGTGCGGTCTCAAAGGAGCTTCCTTCCGCGGACGCTCAGATTGTGGAATGAGCTCCCTGCCGTGGTTTTCCCAATGGACTACAACAAAGAGGTCAATTTTGATCGCAACTTCAGAGCAAGATTCATAATTCTGTTCTTCATAATTTTGTTCGTATTGTGAAGTAGAAGCAGAAAAAGAAAAAAAAACTGAAAAATATTTAATATACATTTTTTTTAAAAAAAAATTTAATGGCATTTTTATTTTCTTCAAAATTAGGTCGGGGTTCCCTTCAGCGTTTTTCTCTAAGACCTGTAGTTCAGAAGTTGCCCTCACTGGCTAGAAAAAAAAATTCAAAGGTCAAAATAACTATGAAAGTATAATACACAAAAAAATCATACATAGAATATAGACATATACCATCGCGGAATTTGTTGTAGATATTTTTAAAATACAAAAAAAATCGCAAAAAATGATATGTGTTTACGAAACATTAACTTTGTTAATATGTTGTGTATATATAACATGCATGTATTATATATAAGGCCCTAATAAATAAGTGAACTTCCTCTTGAGGGATGAATGTATAGGTCATTAGTTTTGAAAAAATAATATTAGAAAAAAAGCGAGGAAAAAAAATTTTTTTTTCTTTGACTTGCATAGAGACCATACATGTCGAATAAAAAAAAATTTTTTTTTCCTCGGTTTTTTTTCTAATATTATTTTTGATTTTTTGATTGATAGTAATGATAGTGATGATAGTGATGATATTGATGATAGTGATGATAGTGATGATAGAGATGATAGTGATGATAGTGATGATAGTGATGATAGTGATGATAGTGATGATAGTGATGTAGTGATAGTGATAGTAATGATGATAATTATGTGATGATACTATACTTTAAATTACTTACATGAGAGTATATCTTTAATAGGGTAGTTTTTCTTTTCGTTGCGTAGCTTTTCGTCGCAATCAGTGCCTGTGAAAAAATCTGAAGTTATTTTAACAATATCAAATAATATTATTTCGACAATACATAATCACAACCATTGAATTATTACGCTATTTTTGACACGTATCCGAGTCGCGGATAACGCCTTGTTATCGATTTTTTGATAAA
Organism: Polyploca ridens; assembly: GCA_951394255.1. NCBI lineage: Eukaryota > Metazoa > Arthropoda > Insecta > Lepidoptera > Drepanidae > Polyploca > Polyploca ridens. Next base: position 8,945,560 of record OX596262.1, read on the forward strand.
CGTCAAGTCAAATTGTTTGTGTGTGAAAGATGGCGTCTAAGGAATCCCTGGACGTGAGTATCTTTTTTTTACTTTTCATAGTAGTTTCTTGAGTTTTTTACATAAATTTGAATGCATTTTGTAAAGCAGATCTATGATTGTTGAATTTGTCTTGCATAATTGTATACTTTTAAATGATTATTGGACTATTTTATAAAAGAAGACCACGCCCTGAAGCGGTTTCATTAAAATTATTTTTGTTCGTTTCTTTTTAGATATTTTGAATGAAATCCACTAAATAAAGTTACTATTTCTATGTAAAATACTTAACTTTTATGTAATTTACCTGGAAAGACTTTTGCAGTTGGATTTTTATAATCGTAAACCTAATTTACGATTCGAATGTTTGGTAATAAATCTTATTTTGCGGCATTATAAGTTTTCCAAATTAATAGATACTACTTTGTTACTAGCGTGTAAACTACGGATAGAGAAAAGAAACTCTAAATTTTTCTTGTTCTGTAACCAGTTCGAAAGCCGGTTTTTCCAATTAGATATTATTATTTTATCAAAAATAATTGTAAAAAATATATTTTTTATAAATATAATTGCAATTTAACTGAAACCTCCATATTTTGATGGATTCATTACATGTATATTCTATTTTTAGAGACCAGATTATAGTTAATTTGTGCGGTCATTGTATATTTTATCTGTCGTCTAGTGATCATGTATATTTTCAAAATTTTCATTGTGGTAGTTACTTAACATTTTGAATAATATATATAGATAGTTTTATTAACCTGTGTAATGTCTTACACACTATGGTGGTGACTAAGAAGAACCACGATGAATGTGCCCTGTACGCCACTGTGACGTATAAGACATGAGGTTAGGTGCTATCTTGCATTCCATATAGATTTGAATGCCAGGTCTCCCTTTATTGTTTTTTACTTTCATAGATCAATTCCTATGTCTAAATTGTTCAGTCATTTGCGGGCGTAGTATTTATTTTGGCACATTATGGAATTTATACATTTTGTTATTATGAACTATGTTTACTTGTTCATTCCCCAAAATAGTCAGTTTTACCATTTTTAGTTAAAATATGGCTCATATCATACAATAAACTTACACACATTTATGAGAAACTCATCAAGGCATTTTTTTATGAAGAACTAAATGAATTAAATACAATTATTATTTATCTCTAATGATTATACAGTTAAGTTTGTTTTTGAGAATTCCATTTTTAAGTTGTGGTGTAACTTTAATGACTACTCTTACTGAAAATCTTTTGTTTCAATATTAATATTTATTATTATATAATAAACATAATAATGTTATACAGGGTGTTGTTTTGGTCGGCGACAAGCGACCCAGGAGCGGTAGTACAAAATATATATTCCCCAAAAATGGACTTAATTCCATTAAATACTGTAAATATGTTGAGAAATACCTTATTCAATTTGAAATAAAATTACCGCAAAGTATGGTTACTAGGCACGTGCACAGACTAGAGCTAGGCGCAAGCCGCCATCGCCCCACCCTTTTACTCCTTCGTACTCCCGTTGAGTATTATGTCTACACTTTAGCTTATTACATGATTTTCAATTTTTTTTTTATTATTTAAAAAAAATAAAGTATTTTTTTTATATTTTTTTTAGTACCAGTATCATTTGTATTATCGACCCTGAGTCGCTCGTCGCTGACCAAAACAACGACCTGTATGTAATCATATAACTTAAAAGACTGTATGATTCCCAAATTATAAATATAAAAATATACACAATACTTTTTGCCATTTTTATTCTGAGTTTGATTTTTCAAACTAATTATAATGATTCTACTACTGCTTAAATGTTATTTATTTGCGATTTATTACTTAAACTTAAATTTAATTAAGTACCTGCTTGAATGGGTGTACTATTTTTTTTTTAAAGTACAAACCCACAACCTACGAGACGGAATTCTTATGCTTTGACCACTGTGCTATCGCTTATGGTCACGTTAGGGTTCATGCTGTAGTGAAATTATCGATCTTACCCATAACTCAAAAATTCGCCTTTCCCAGAGACCTAGATCGATTTTCCGGCCCCATGAACCTAAAATTATTATTAAAGATGATTCTTTCTGATGATTTCTGAACATTTTACTGTTCTTGGTTTTATCATGTATACCATTCTTTTTAAAAAATGCTTATGAGATCACTGACTTTCTAATTGTATGGCAACATAAACCATCCTCTTGGTAATGCTAATATCTATAGGTGACGATAGCCACTTACCATCAGGACATCCAGCCTGCTCGTCAGCTTTCTGACGTAACAAAGAAAAAGTGCCACGCCCTGAAAATCTAGTTGCTTCTTTGCAATATTTTTTCGAGTATGGTTAGTTTTGTCTGAGGCTCTTTGTAAAAAAGTACCCATATAGACCAGGTTGATGTGAAGGTTGCAAAAATACGAGAGTGCAACCATGCGCGGTGTTTAGCGCGGTTCGATAACAGTCGCCGCGTCAATTGAACGCATCCGCATTTGTGTCAAAGGACACAGCACGCGCTCCAAGACGAGCTCATCTCTGTCCAAGGTTACCTACACATCCGTAGGCAAAATACTCTACTGAATGCTCACGTAGGTTGTATTTTATTGCGGACACGTTTGGTATGCTTTTACTGTTCCTATTTAATAATTCCTTTTACGTGGTGCTTATTTGCTTGACCTAGACCTGATATCACTTGTACAATTGCAAAATAATAGGTCCCTAACGTCTCTGTTGCTAGGAGGCGAGCGTAAGCGGAACAACTGTGTGTTACTATTGAAAAAAATATGGAATTTTATTTTCTTTCTGATCTTTCATAAAGTCTGTTATATATTTCTTAAAAATATATTCCCATGAAATTATCATAATTACCGAATAATGTTACAAACTCATTCACAAATGTTGGCGTATCCTCTTCATCAAATGATTTGAATTGATGGACACAAAGCTGCCACCGATGCCAATACATGAATAGTTACGGCCTTCCTCGCCCAATCCAACATTGTAGCATTCACATTATGTGATGAATGAACGCGCCTGAATGGTCTGTGCGTCTAATTTTTCAGTATCATTAGTTGACGTACTAACAGCTTTATTGAAAAGATTTTCCGTTCATATCACATAACAGATACCCTGCGATATTGACCATTGAAAGCTTCCGTGACTTGCAGTCCCTTTGACTGCAAACTCAGCTGTGTATGGAATATATAAAATTCTATATATTTAACGCCCCTAATCTGCAGTCTCAGTCGAGTGTGAAATTAGGAAACAGTCCCGCGAATGAAGGAGGAAACGTCAAAATAAAAAACGCTTTCAGATATAATGCGGCTCAAGTCACAAAGGTCCACGGTAAACTTATTAGACCCATCTTTTTACGGTATCACTTCAGAACTTTCCATTACCAATCCTAATAACCAATTTTAAGAGTTGCTTTGCCCCACAGCCGCTTAAACTATACGAATTACGATGGTGAGGATTATAGACGCAGTATTTGGTTTTAAAATATGTTGGTTGGGTTCGTCTGACAGATAGTCTACTGCGGGCGGTGAGGCTAAGGTCCTGCTCAGTGCTGACGCAAGTGCCGCGCTTCCCGCAGGATGTCGGGAATGAGAGCGTGTCCTCATAACTCTTGCGCTGTCGTGGGTGGCGATCTCAGACGTTGTGTAACTCCTCCTCCTAATGAGGATATTATTCAGGAGCGTCTACACTACACCATAGCGACAGTACGCTGCGCGCTTTTTCAAGCATTTTAATTAGATCGCGTCGAAGGCGTCCACCTCGTTAGTGCCCGACGATACAGTAGACAGATTGTGGCGTTAATTATGTTATATCACCTTGTGGTAAATGGACTGTTATTATTCAATAGCCACACTTTCCGAGTAAGTTACCGAAAACCATAACAGTGAGGAAAATGTTCGCTTTCAATCAACGAAATATTGGAAAAGTAATTCTTCTCTTTCCAAGGAACAAAATTTTGGAAAAAGGTTGTCCAATCTAATAAAAGTATTCGATTGAATGTTGTCGTCTGTCACAAGTTCAATGAAAAAGCGGTGTTGGCTGTCGTTAAGTAGTATGTTTCGTAACTTGAATTAACTGTTGTTAAATGACATTCATTAAGCCTATTAAATGAAAATACTGCATTTTTACTTTTCTGTCTTCAGTTCGATACAATTTTTAGATTTTTAATGCTTATTTTTGGGTGAATATCAATAGAACTGAAGAGCTGAAATGACTTCATATGTAAAATGTAACAGAAAACGCGCACGGGTAAGGGGGCGCTATGCCAGTAGTACATACTTTAGAATGGAATGAACTTCAGTCGAAATTCCATTTGAATTAAACGAAAAAATCGTATTTTTTATTCATTTCAAATAAGATTACAACGTGTTAAAAATATGAGAATTTTCAATTCCGAGCTTCTTATTTGAGACACTATGGATAGGAAAATAAAAAATGTCGTAGCACATTTGTAACTAGGATTATTAAAATGTACTAAAAAAAACAAATACGTTACCTATCTAGGTACCTACTGCTTATTATTTCTCATTTGTAGTATCCAAGGTCGATCTAAAATGTCTATTTGGGATTTTGCGAGCGAAGCGTGAATATTTATCTCGTTTCAGTCCCGTCGAACATTTTACTGGTATCATAATGTCCGCCACTCGGGGACGAGATCTCCGAGGGCGAACATTTTCTCCGACGGAATCTTTTAAGGCTCAAGGTCGCCCTCCCAAACTTCTCAAATATTTGACTAGAGACGTTTCTCCCATAATTTGAGGTTAATGTTTTAATGAACCTTAATAAATTCATTGCCAATTTGCTTTGCGGTTACAGTTAGTAACAGACGTAGACACCGCGTTGGCGGAGGATTTTTTATTTCCAAGTAACTTTATTGAAATGGGACAAGCTCGAGCGATCAGGGCACCAGCTTGTATGCGTATTATGTAAGTTGTTCAGGGTCCCAGCCCAGCTTATGTTACAGAAACCTGTAAATTTTGCGGTTATATAGAAATGGTATAGGCGCAATACGTTGCGTGCGCCAACCTTGCCAAGATAAGCTCCCCGACGACAAAGAATATTTTGTAAAGGTCACAAGGCCGTTTCGAAGGAAATGGGCCCGTATAAGGGTGGTATACAGTATATAGTACCTCGTTTAGAACAGATATAGATCTGCAAACACCGATACTTACCCTCTGTCTGCATCGTATACTTAGAAATATCTAGGTTTAACAATTTCAGAGGTTTCCATGGGTACATAAATATTATAATTCCTTGATTGGTTAGCACATTACATCAAATGGAGTTACAGGTTTAAAATTACTTTCAGTTGATTGAATTTTGCCGTAACCTAATGGAATACATTCAGAATGATGAATCGTACGCTAATTACGTCCGCACCTGCCCATTTGCATTAACAAGTACTTACGATATTGATTCCACATTATCTGCAGATGTGTTGGTAATTTTCGCCGTGTTCCCCATTTCAATATCGTACATGTTTAAGCTTTTACCTAAATGTTTTTATTTAGCAGAGAATATCCTATTGGTGTTCGATGGCAAGGCTATGGGAACTTTCTTGCCTGGCACAAATATTTCCTAAAGCGTTTTCTCGTGTTAGTTTCTCAGAAATCTATTCGCAGTATTTTGAGTTAGTGACAGTATCTTCGTATTGATTATACGCCCCTACGGACCTGCACAGCGCCGTTAATTTACTAAGTTATTGCCGGCCGAGTTCGCAGTAGGTTTTACTTTTACATGAAAGGTCGTTAAGTTAACAGTTAACTACATTTATCGGTTGATCAATATCTTCAGGGCATTATGGTTTTATCTAAAAGAATTCATAGTTGTGTGTTATTCGTGACAAGTCCACATCAATCTCTAGGATAGATGGTTTAGCGAACGAAGAAGTTTTTGCACTAAGTTCTATTTTCTAGTTTAAATTAAACTAGGTCAACTTAGCTATTCATTCGTAGACCAATGTGGCGCCACCACACGCTTCGATATATAACAATATAACAAGAAATACATGCTTGGTTTTAAATTGAACTCTACGTTTCTGTTCTACTATATTTGTTACTAGCTGTCCCCCTCGGTTTCACCCATGTTCCCGGGATAAAAAGTAGCGTATGTCATTCTCCATACCAAATTTCATGATTCCGTTGAGTTGTTGAGCAAACAAACAAACTCACTTTCGCATTTATGTAATAATATATAGTTATGATTAGGATTATTATGATTAAAATATTATATTATTATTTGTTATAAGTACTAAGTAAGAAGGCTAGTAGCAGATTAAGTCGTCAACTGTGCGTAAAAGAATTAGAACTGTATCACGGCACGGTAGGATGGATTCCTCGTCTATGCATAGCAACGTACAAAGCTAGCAAAGATTTAATGCTACTTGTAGTATATGTAAAAAAATAAGATTATTATCTACTAACTATAAATAAACAAGCTGAATTATTTTACTCATTACTAAAATAATCATTATTTTGTAAGCTGCCTTGTTAAGGTTTATGGAAATAACGAATGTTCTGGGGATAACTACATGATCCACCCCAATCTGTATTTGATAAAAAGAAAATAATTCTTAAGTAGGTACTTACTGACGTCATTATTTCACCTAATAAATAAATATAAAAGTTAATGTTTGGTGTAACGGCCAACTTTATTATTTCCAAGTCATTAAGTCACGGGCCCCTGAAGCTGTAAAATATAAATCCTTAAGAAGTGTTTCTTTCATAAACTTTGCGTAGAGTATAACGCACAAAGGGTTTTTATTACTTAATTATCAGTTTAACTAAGTAATATGTTAAATCAATGTGGGAGGCCAGTGTTCAGCTGTGAACACTTGGGCTGAAAATGATGATGAAGATGAATTTGTTAAAGATGTCGGAATATTCATCGAGACTCCAAAACGAAATTATATGGTCAACCATCCTGTTATCCACGTTATGCAACCTTAACGTGGATAACAGGTTACAAAAAAATACTATCCCACCAAAAACATTTTTATGTAAAATGTTGCCAAGACATATGGCTGTCAAAAAGTTATCAGATCTCATGTAGAGCCAAGCTTATAACTCTACATGCCCTTACTCTACAAGCCCTTACTTCAAAAACTCTACACCTTAATCAAAATATGTGGATTGGCCGTTTCGCTACCGTCACAGTGAATACATTTTTCACGTTACTCCCAACGTGGAAAATGTATTCACTGTTCATTACTTTTTTGTTATACAATAATTCTTGTAGTAGTGAAAATGTGGCGAAAGGTGGTAAGCACACTAAGCCTAGAATGAACTGGCTCTCAGATGCAGCTGTCGTAACACACTGATAGGTGTTTGGCGACAGATTTTCAACTTGGGTGGTGGCCGCCAGGTGGGTACTACAAAGTACCCTACCACCTGCTATGGTTTCCTCACGATGTTTTTCCTTCACGGACAGATCAAGCTCAAGCTCATTGTAGGATTCGAACCCGGGACCTTCGTTTCGGCATCCGACGTCACTACCATTAAGCATCGCATCGCCCTAAAAATAATTATATAAGGATAAAAGGTGTCATGGATACTTTTTCGCTGTACTGGGTCCCTTTTACTTTGTAAAATGATAAGTACGCCTTCATCTATCCTAGCTGCCTTTGTATCGAGTTACAGCGATAAAAGTCCTGCTGAGAAATATATCGAAGCTCCCATTACTCCCGATCGACGTCAAAGCGAAATAATGCTCCATCTCGCTTTTTCTCATGCGAAACAATTTATTATGGCTCTATTTTAAAACATCAATAAAAAATTTAGGTTGACTATGGATTGCGTAACTGGCTTGCGCCCTACAGTTTTCTTTTAGCTTCAAGTGATCTATCTGCCAAAACTTAGTGAACTGAACAAAAATATATCTTGCCGTACAAAGGCACGAAGAAATCAATATGGCTTATGTATGTACCTTTAGCCCAACAATATTTAATGACATACGATCAATAGAACCAGTAGAAATTACATTTGAATTATGCACAAAGCCAATGCATTTATATCTGTCCCCGTTGGCGCTACCTGCCTTGGTGAATTCATCGCGGCGCAGCATACATAGTAATGAGTATTATGGCTCTGAATGAATACTACCCTTTTACGAATCGTGTTTATAGGCACATTTATGTTTATAAAAAAACATGCCGTCCGCGAAAAATAACCTGTTTAAATTAACCTTGTAAGTAGGAAAATTATTCTCTAAAATGTACTATTTCAGAACTTTTCTGAGATGGAAAGGTTCCTTTGTCTTTATTTAACTTTTACCCGATTTTGAGTTGGTTGATAATAACAGTTCATTAATTCAGTCCACGTTTATCATAATTTGTATAACTTGATAAATATTATTACGGCCACGGAATTAAATTTGACGTTAAACAATGCATTTTTGTAAATTCTGTTTAGGTATTTCACACCAAAGAAAGAATTCTTTTATCTTTCTTGTAGGAATTTCCACTAAGTAACAGGCGAACAAAGTTATAGTTTCATAAGTGTAGAATAAAGTGCACGGCACGGTTTTTCCAGGGAGTCAGCTTGGTGCATTGGTCGGTAAAGGGGTCGCCATCGATCGGGTCAAGTCGCGTCGCGTTTCATAAGTTATATGCACTGGCGCCAAATTGATACCAATTTCTGTTTATGCTTTCAACTATTCTGTCTGGCAAAAAAGTAAGAATTTGAACTGTTACCCAGTTTTATGGCGTACAGTTTATCATTATGACGGACTAGACCAATTTGACTGTTATTACTGAAATAAACTACTTGACGACAACTGACTTGTCTTATTGTACAACGGAAAGAATTTGCAGTGCCGAATATACGAATAATTTTATTTTATTGCGCATGTTCAGAGGACGTTAGACCACTGCGTGATAAAGTAGAGATAGATATCGAAGCGTAGCTGTGCCGATATATCGAACGGCAGTAGTATATCGCAGCTTGGAAACCAAGGGGCATTAGCTTTGAGCATTGTAACCACAGAGCTACCAATCCCCTCGCATTTTCCCTGTTGACTTGTATCTATTATATAAATACATTTCCACCCTTTGTTTGGTCTTTATTTAATACAAGTTTGGTAACTAATAGAAGAAATGATCTTAACTCTGCTGAATAATTTGACCCATCAGCTTTTAAGAGATATGGCAAACAATGGACATAAAGCATGACAAGGGAATTTATGTGAAGTATGCATAGCTATTATACTGATGGTTAGAATATGAATTCATACAGACTTTACAGTTTAGCACTTAACTGATGTTAGCTAACAATGAGTAAGTATGAATCGTACGTTGGAATAGATATTATAGAAGCAAGAACGTAAATCACATGCTAGCTTAGTTGGATTTAAAAACAACCGTTAAAAAAAATATGCTTCTAAAAATATTTCTCCTAGAGTGAAAAATCCAAGTCTTTTTGCAATAATAGGAAAGTTCCATACTTCTACACTACGTGTCTGAAATAATTTTTCATTTTAAAATGGAGAGTTCTTTTTATGTGGAAGTAGTTAAAAATTATATAATTTTGTCTCTGGAGAAGCATATTTCATGTCAGTATCTACCTAAGTAAGGTCGGAAGCATCAAGAATTTCCACTGGGACTTGGTAATTTTCAGTCTTAAGGGAGTTGCTCTACATATTACATAATTTAATAGCATTGTTCAAGCTAGACATTATGCTGGTTTGGTATGGCGCATTGTCGATGCTATTCACGTCAAACCTGACCTAACCTGCTTGATTTACTGCAAATTGAGTTTATTCGCTCGCCCTGTGGCATGGCATGTGATATTTTTCTATCAGGAAGTTTACTTTTTATAATACCAAATGTCTGTCATAAATCTTGTCTACTTTTAGTTTAGCCTTGGGTGCAAGTTATGTGTCTACCATAACATTTGAAATTGACGATGTTCTCAAAAATCTGTTAGTCGAAACAAAACTCGTCCTGGGGGCTAAAAAGGAAGCTAAAGCAATATTGCTAAAGGTTTTTTTTTTCGTTTTCTCAACAGACCTTATGCAATGGGGGCTATCGCGCTTGAGTTCACAGCGACAGGCGATAGTGTAGAGTGAGGTCTCTAGAAGCGTCAAATGTACTAAACGTTTAGGCGCCGTTTCCACAGAGAAGAGTTCTAGAGTTCCGCGTTCCGTGTTCTGCATTCCGCGTTGACTGTAAGCTATGTGGGGCCTTTGAAAGTAAAAAAAAGTGTATGATGTGCGATCAGTAGCGAATATTGGAGAACTCTAGACTGCTTGCTGTGTGCACAATAGTCAACACGGAATGCAGAACTCGGAACTCTAGAACTCTCTCTGCGGGATCGGTGCCTTACTGTTTGAGAGCTTTCATCGCGGATTTTCACTATTACTTATTGTTGTAAAAAATGTGCCACTCCTGATTTATTATGGCAGACATACCTGCGAATCGCTAGCTATCAATGTTTAAGGCGTGTTTTGTCGTTTAGAAACGTATTCCTCCTTTTTTTCTGGTGGCACAGAAACGTAATCAATTCATACATCAATTCCGAATCTTTTCATGAATTGAATATAATGAGTAACTATTTTACCATAATAAGAAAACCCCATGGTCTGTGGCTCCACAATTCCAGAACACTTCCCTGAACATCAGTCAAAGCATCGGGATCCTTGGCGACGACATCTCCTGCGACGTTATGTTCCGAAGTCATTTGGAGGACAAGGTTAAGCTGGCATCCAAAAAGCTTGGAGTGCTCAACAGAGCGAGGCAGTACTTCACGTCGGGGCAAAGGCTGCAACTTTATAAGCCACAGGTCCGGCCGCATATGGAGTATTACTGTCATCTATGGGCGGGAGCTCCTGGTTATCAGCTTGGGCCTTTAGACTCGGTTCAGCGACGTGCCATGAGAATTGTTGACGATCCCGAGCTCACAAGCGGTTTGGAGCCCCTCAGTCTGCGGAGAGACTTTGCCTCCTTATGTGTGTTCTAGCGCTTGTACAACGGAGAGTGTTCTAAGGAATTGTTCGACTTGATGCCCACGGCTACCTTTCACCATCGCAACTCTCGCCATCGACGGGGAATCCATCCACACACATTGAAACCAGAATTGTTTCGAACTGTGCGTGCTAAAAGGAATTTTCTTCCGCGGACGCTCAGACTGTGGAATGAGCTCCCTGCCGTGGTTTTCCCAATGGAGTACAGCATGGGGTTCTTCAAAAAGGGTGTGAAGCGGTTTCTTCAGGGTCGGCAACGCGCGAGTGATACCCCTGGTGTTGCAAGCGTCCATAGGCTACGGTAACTGCTTACCGACTAGGCGGGCCGTATGCTTGTTTGCCACCTTAGTGGAAAAAAAAAAAAAACCATAAACTATTGGAATTACGTAAGATCTGCCGAGAATTCGAAAAATGAATTCCCTTAGCAATATTGCTTTAGCTTCTGACTTCCTTACGACCTGAGAAAATAAAATGGAATATGCTGTCCTTTTTATGAGCATTTGACTCGATGCACTATACTTCTAATAAAATAAAGCCAGTAATATATTGATACTTATGTCATCCTTGTGTTATAAAATATAACTAGAAGCGGAACATTACTGATTCAAAGGGTTGACCACAACTAAGGTCGACATTTAGGTTAACTTTGACCTCGCTCCGTTCCTAAACTACATAAGCTTACATAAGTATTATGATTTATGGTATCGTTTGGATAATCAATAATGTTCGGGTTAGGTAAAAGGTTTTGACAGACTTTTCACTTTATAACAGGTGGAGATTTCGAGATGGCATATTTTCGAAACCTATCTTGGGTTAGTCATGCTGAACAACTTTTACTATGGGGTCAAAAGTGAATTATCAAAAAAAAAAATCTTACAAAAGTCAACCTTACTCGATCATAATTTTTTTTTTTTTTTTTTTTTTACTATTTATAGGCCTTGTGTTTGACCGCAATCTCACCATGGTAAGTGATGATGCGGCCGAAGGTGGTAAGCACACAAAGCCTAGAAGGAACTGGCTCTCAAGTGCAGCTGTCGGAACACACCGATAGGTGCTTGGCGACAGATTTTCAACTTGAGGGTGGTAGCCAGCCAGGCGGGTACTACAAAGTATCCTACCACCGTGCTATGGTTTCCTCACGATGTTTTCCTTCACCGAAAGCTCAAGCTCATTGTAGGATTCGAACCCGGGACCTTCGTCTCGGTATCCGACGTCACTACCACTGAGCTATCATCGCCTTATGTATGAAAAGTATTATTTTTTTTATATTTCACTGTTGGTCCCATTATCCCAAAGTAAAAGTTGTTCAGTATGACTACTCCAACAAAAGTTTCGGAAATATGCCATCTCGAAATCTCCACCCAGTATACGAATATAAGTATTTCTGTAGAGAGAAGAAAGGTAAAATGAATTGGCGTCGTAGCCGAAGCGTAACTCAAAGGGTTATTTTACGATAATAATTTTAAAAGGTCAAGTATTTATCGATCGCCTTTATAAAAAAATCTCTTTACGCTAACAAAACAGTATTTTATATAGTGTTTGATGACTTATTAAGCGTTGATCAACTTGTATGTAATTTTAGCACAGTGCAAGCTTCAAGCGTGTGGGTAACAGAATTAACATTCAATATTAATAGAATAACACACTAGACGTTGTTGAACCTCTGAGTTTTCTAATTTGGACCCGGCATTTCGAAAGGTCAGGGGTGAATTAGTCGTGGCATTTTACTGAAATAGAATTTTGCCAATGCAACATTTACATGGATTAGACTGTTAGGCAACGAAAAAACCCCTTATCACTTTGGTATCTGTCCGTCTGTCCGTTTGTCAAGACCCTTTTTCTCAGGAACGTGTGGAGGTATCAAGCTGAAATTAATATCAAATACTCAGGTGTGAAAAAAAATCAAACTTCTAAGTCGACGCAAGCAAAAGATACGGTCGTTTATGCCGCATATTTTGACGCTCGCAAGGGATTCAAATCCTATAGGGTACTTCCCGTTGACGTTGACCTTGAAACAATGCCATGTAGCTCAAATAAAGGAAGAAATCCGAAAACCGTAAAGTAGTTACATCACAAAAATATAACATAATCGGAAAAAGAAGAAAAATCTTCGATACTCGATTCTAGTGATGACCAAACTATTTACATAGGTACCTACAAGTTTATACGGAAACGTCGGTGCGGGAGTCTGACTCGCACTTGGCCGGTTTTTCTATATAAAAACAATCCTAAAATCATTATGGCACCAAACTTACAAAATATAGAGAATAGTAATCCCCTAGGTAACAAAGACTGAAATAGTTTTCCATCTCACCTAATGCGTTATTGATCGTAAAACCTTACTCCAATTAAGGTTTTGTTTACGAAGCTCGAGTACATCATCATGTAGAGGAACGGAACCAATTAAGCTTGCAAAGGTCAGTTTACTTTCCCGATTAATTTTGTTGTGGGAGTGCCGTCATCAAAATAAAAGTCTCATTACGTTACCGTACATTCGAACTTTTAATGCAAAGTAGTGTGGCACAATTACTCAAAGCATCTATCGAATAAACTCATACGTTATAGTTGCCTTACATAATTCCAAATTTCACGGGTTCTGTTTAAAAATAATGACATCTGATTTATGTAAAAATCACCGAACAGCAAAAACAGCTGAAGAGTTAATTTTATTCCTCACTAGAACAGAACGGAGTTCAGTCCAGAAGAAATCTAATTCACAAGCTAGCTGATTGGCTTGAACAATTTTTACCCTTTTACTGTTTTTAAAGACTATATTGAATGTTTCAATAAGTGATCAGTTCAATTAATTCCAACTCGGGTAAAACTCGCGAAAAATCTAGTTATTTCAACTTTGTAAACGTGTAGTTAAAGCATTTGTAACTATATTAGCTTGAAAATAAAGCTAATTTCATAATTGTCACAGAAAATTCTATAGAATTCTGTTTTACTACGAGTGCTACGAATGTCTACGAAGCTACGTAGGTAGAGCTACAGAGGTAGGCTCTAAGTTCGTTCTATTCTACTCTGTTACTGTTTCTAAGAATACAATGGCGTAAGTAGTAAGAGCTTAAGAACTTCATTCGTATCTATTGTTGAGACTTGAGAGAGAACACCGACTTTGCCAAAGTCAAGTATATTGTGCTACATTCCACTCGGGGGAACATTTAATTGGAAACTGTTTTATCAAGTGTCGTCGTCGTGTTGAATTTTAATAAGATGGGAAGAAACTCGAATTCGTTGTACTCAACGCGATTTATTTATGGGGGTTTTCTGAGAGATTGATAAGGTAACTCTATACCACAGTAAATTGTCTTGTTAAATTAGGTTTGTCGGAGAAGGCCGGTGTTAGATATCAACGTTATATTTATCGTATTATAACGATGATCGCATTTTTTGAGTTCCGTGCCCAAAGAGTAAATTAGGTCTCCAAACCGAGCCCTATATCTGTCATTCTGCTTTATGCCTGTCCGGTACAGAACTGAAATTGAGGTTTTGTGTAGAATATTGACCCAAAACCGAATATTGAACTAGAAATTCAATTAAATTATTTTTCAGGAGGCTACATGAAAAAGGAGCCGAAGAGAACTTTTCGGCTCCTTGTGGGAGTAATTGTGTAGTGTGTGTAACTCATTGAGTAAAGTACAATATATTTTATACCTTCAACACTAAAGAACATGTTTCACATTCACGGTTTGTTTTGTTGCTACATCTAGCTCGGTAACAAAATATTTCATAGAGTCCAAACTTTGCCAAGCGTTACCTAATTCAATATCTAGTAAAAAAAATCTTCATTTTTATTCAACCGTAATAAGAGCGAAGAGCGAGGCCCGACTCGCACTTGGCCGAGGTATTATTTTCCGTTTTAATTTAATCTATAACTGAATCATCTTACATATTTTATTATATTCTGCGTTGACCAGAAATTCCGATGATTTCCTGAAAGCTAGCTCATTTTCTGATAGAAATAGGAATCATGAAGGGTAATTTCACTGAGATCTCAAGAGATCGGATGAAATTGGATCACGCTTCTGACACAAGCAAGCTTTGCAGTAACATGAAAGATAAAACTTATGGTACATACATAGTATAATATAGTAACACTAGCCTAGCAACTACCCAGGGACCTTGGTTAATATTTTAGTTTTTATTACGTTATACGGGCGGTTTTGAGGATATACGGGTGAGAGTAGAGTAGAATCCCCTGAAATCCGGGTAAGCTTTTTGAGGATTCATTTGATACTTTGTTAAAGATAATTCTGTGCTATTATCTTTACTGGATTATGATGTTGTTTTTTTTTTAAATAAATATAGATTGGCTTATTGGCTTATGGTAAACACAAAACCCAGGAGGGAGTGAAGTGCACCTGTCGGAACACACCGATCCTTGGCGACAGATTTTCAACTAGTAGTGCAGGAGATTGCGTCATCTGATACTTTCTGCTGCAAATGTGATGGATGATTAAACTTAGAATATTACATGTTCTTTGAACTCTTGGTATTTGGTTATCAAATCCCGAAACAAAAATACGTAGCAGAAAAAGCGGATTACAAATCTTGCCAGTGTTTGCAAAAGAAAATAGGGTTTTTTGGGACGAATGCATACAGGGCTGTATTTGCGGTCACCTTATTTATTTCGCTCTTGACACCACCCTATTACTTGTCAAACACTATAGCCACGTCTCATGGTTGGTCGCGTGTCCCTTCGAGTTACTATGCCGCTGGGGAAACTACCAAAGGAGTCCTTGAAACGAAATATAGGGGACCCTCCGACGACAATATTGTTATTACGTGCGTGCCTGTCATTGACACAGTTACCTTTGGCTCAATTTGTTCTGCTGTTGTTTTCACATATGTAAATCATTCTTGTTTTTATAAAATTCATGAATATGAAGACTAGGTTTTTATTTCATGTCCATACAAAATAGTAAATCTCAATCCCACTAAAAACATTTTTATGTGAAATGTTGCCAAGACGAGACCATATGACTCGCACTGTTAAAAAGTTATCAGATCTCATGTAGAGCCAAACTTATAACTCTACACGCCCTAACTCTACAAGCCCTAACTTGACAAACTCTACATCTTAGTCAATATATGGCTTGGCCGTTTCGCTACAGTCACATGGGCTAAAGTGAAAAATGTATTCACTGTTCATTAATTTTCTGTTATACAATAGTTATTGTAGTAGCGAAACGGCCAAGCCACATATTTTAGATATTCTCTCTTCTCTTTTCTTCATCTATGGGTTCAGATCACCAATACATTTCTTGGGAGTCCATATTAAAAATGTGTACTAAAAATGTGACTGGTAGAAGTGGTAAATCGGTCGTTTGTGCTATAAATGCCAAATACACGGTACACACGGCTCCAGATGAAGCTATACATTTCTAGTATAAGCTGACCTCCCATTGTACCGAAATCCTATACAATGCGAGATCAGCTTATACTGGAAATGTATAGCTTGATCTGTAGCCGTGTGTACAAAAAAGCTATGCTGATAAATGAATTGGTCTTTTCAAATAATATTCTCGGAACGGCAGATTGCGGTGAGAATTTTAATAAAATGTAGGCGCACTGTTAAAGCGATTACAATCCCATAAGTATACTAAACTATACCATCTTGACTTTGTTGCTGCGCTACATTGCTATACAGTATTGTATCGTAAAACGACAGTTTCTCGACTTTACTGTCCCTTCGTAGAATCTTCTCATTTCACGAATCCAATAAATTACTGCAAGGGGATTTGCACTTTATTACTAAGTAAACTAAGTGTGTACTATGCAGTAGATGGTGGTAGTATACTTCTAAAGCGTGAGTGCTCCCTTATCCCTTCTTATTATACACCTTTGTTTTCTTCCAACATATTCCTGAATATTTTTCTTTACTGTTACATAATTCAGTAGCTTTTCTTACTACGTTGGAACATATTACGTGGAAAGTTTTAGCTTGAGTTTTCTACCTCGAGAATGTATATAATATTATAAGTAGATAACTAAGTTTATTATTGAATTATAAAACTACTCATAATTGATCGATCAGCCCTGACAAGACCTAAATATTATTGTTATAAGGATTTGCAGTTCCTTAAAATGTATTTTATCACCGGAAAAATAACTGACCCATTTATTTCACGTGAAAAATCTATATTGGCAGCACTAGCTCTAATAAACAATAGTATTCTTTGTCCTTACAATGCCCTGTCGCATTACCAGGTTTTTATTTGCAGGCATTGTCACTGGTTAGTTTAAATTCTTTTTTATTTCCTTCTTTTCTATCTGATGTGAAAATTCCATAGAAGTATCTATATTTGGATCTAGAAAACACCGTGCTCTGTACTAACAATAGTTAGTAAACTCGAATATTTTACATTATCATGATGATTTCCGTTAGGTAAAATTGTGATCTTGTTTGACGTTTTGAAAACAACTTATTCGATTATATCTAGACGTTGACGGACATCTTGAAAATAATACCTTTCAAAAAGTTGGCTTTACCCAAAGGACGTTTTCGTAGCAATCTCAGAAATGAATCTAAATGATCCGTTTACACGTGCTTTAGAGAACTTAAAATGTTGACATGAATTACGTTTACGTCAAAACGAACGGATCTTGTGCCAAGATTGGCGCCAAGATATCTGTACAGACGAGCGTTCGTTCGGTGTTCCGAGCTTTTCCCCGTACGTTGGCCCTGTTAGCATGAAGTGCTCGCCGTCGGTCGTCGTATTGATTAGACAGCAGTCCTGCTGAATGTTACATAACTAGCGACGCCCGCAGACTCGTACACTGCAGGACTACCTACATTGATTGTACTTTTACGTTCGCTCGTTTCAGGAACCTATAAAAAGATTTGCTGAAATTGGAAACTATATAAAGTGTCTCCGATATTCGTTGCGAATAGCTTTTCGAATCATTGACTCAGAAAATATTTTGTTTGCACCTTGGTATCGGATTTATAGATTTTCTGTTGTATTTATTTTTCATTATATTTAAGCAACAACATCATGCGCATTGACCTCGAAGGCTGATGTCTCGTATACACATTACAAATATGTTTCACATTCGTATCGTGCACCGGTCTCGGCACTTTTTTTGTTTTTATTTTAAAACCTAAAAGGGAACTGGCTCTCAATAACTCTACCGCCGTAAAATTTCACTATAACGTAGTAATTTTAAAAGGACTTGAGTATTATTGTATTTTATAGTACTTTACGTCCTTTGTACGTAGGTTTATTATCTTTAGAATATTGAACTTTATGACGACGAAATCTTTGTCTGCTATAGCTGTGAAAAATGCTTTAAACGTGCTTCAAAAATATAGGGTAGACATATTGTGATTAATGTGTGTATAACTGTATTTTTTCTCTAAGTGTAGGTATTTTTTTTACACCAAATACATAATATTGGCATGAGTTGACGGGTGGATGCTCCATCTTCCATCACGCTAATTGAATATAGGGAGACACTCGGTCTGTTCATTATGGAATCGGGTGTCGAGATACGGTGACGTGACGTCACACGGTTCCTATTTCATACAATTGTAATATAGCAAATTGAATGTACGTTGGAGATGTCGTACGGTGGAGATTGAAATGGAATTCAATTTGTAAGAGACAAAGTTGCAAATGGAGATGCAAAATACCACAATTTAAATCATATTTCTCGTTTAAAGTGAGCTTTAAAGCGGTCTTGGCAGTGCAGCGTCTGGTCTGGCTTAGAATATAGCGAGCTTGCATTTTGGCGCCGACATTTTTACGTACAAAAAGTACTACGTATAAAAACTTTGTCCATAAATTGTTAACTTTACCGGTGTTACCTTTCTGTATTTTTGCTAAGTGTTTTAGCTAAATTGCAAATACGTACCCTAGTATTGAAGTAATTAAACTTAAAAATGTTTATTCACTAAGCTACTACAGCAAGGGAGCTACTGAATTTATTATACCTCATACTATTTTAGTAATTTCGTGTCAAAACGCTGAAAAGTCAACATGGCGAATGTAATTATGTTTGCCTTAGGTCGTGTCAGAGACAGCATCATAAATGCACGCTCAGCGTGGCATAAACGGATCCCCTGTCTCATATAACATATACATACGCCACTCCACTTAGCTAACAAACGGAATTATTAATACCACAAAATGTATGTTTGAATTTTCATCTAACACACACATGATGTTTCTTGGAAAATTAAATATAATTTTATTGGTGATAGATCTTGTGATAGACGTTAGGTGATAACTAGATGAACGTTTATAGAAGTAATATATGGCTTATTTGGCATGCGAGTAAACCAACTTCGTTGTTCAAAGAAATTCGGTGAACTACTAGATAAACCTTTTTTATCGCATCTTGCTATTTTAGTTTCTAAATTAATGTTTGGTTCGTGATAGACGTTTTCGTTTTCTAGTATTGTGTCATCTCATATCGTTTCGGTTTCTAGTCTCGAGAATCTTCCTTTGGTTTTGCTTTGGGCCCTGAAGACCGAGACATCTCAAAGTATTCACCCTTTACTAATAATAAGAAATAATAATGACTTAAGTTATTTCGACTATATAAAATATTATTCTGTTGATTAAATACCTACATATACATAACCAACATAAACAATTAATTATTACTGATGGATTCTACCATTACAATTGAATATGAAGCCTTATTTGAGGTCTGTTATTGCCAATATAAGTCATATTGACAAGCAAGTCTCGAATACTACATCAATCAATTGCCTATCGAGACATTGTAAAGGTTGAAAACATTTTGGCTACTTACCATCAGATGGACAGCTGCCTGGTTGTCTAAGAAAAAAGGCTGTAGATCTATATACTCAATACTCTCATACTCTACCTTTTCATTCTGACTACGTGTGACATTAAGTATTGTTAATCCCAAACATGTTTTCATAAAATAATGCTTTTACTCCTATAAATGTTTGGCGTGCATTAGTACAGTACTCTTTTACGCAAAAACTACTGAATTGATTCGGATGAAATTTGACACACAGAATATGGGATGCTTTTATTCCGGGAAAACCATATATCCCTCGGGAACGCGGGTGAAACCGCGGGACGGAAACTAGTTTTCTATACGTCTACGTTACGTTAATTGGTTACCTTACCTTGCTTTTAAGCGGCATTGTCAAATTGATGTCAAACCTTTCTGCCTGGACTTGACAGTTGTCTCATTCATTTATACCACAAACCAAGATAATTCGGCTAATTTAAATTGACAAACCTAAACAGTTCTTTTCCTCTGACTCACGCTAGGCAAGTACCCTTGTGTGTGTACCAGATAATCCCGTTGAAGAGGTTCAAAGGCCAACATTAAATCCAGCTTTAACTGCAGTGTGCTCGCAACACCAGGCTTGTGATTGTATGACTAATGCTTTGTGATTCAAACAAGCTACTTCTTCCATAGTGTAGCTGCATACAGATTGTGTAACATGATTTATTATGTAACATATCTATAAATATACTATATTTTTACTAGGTCACGGTTTTCTTATTTGTCATTTATACTTGCTGCTTCTCAGCTATATTTACAATCTTCGTATATTTTTACAGCTATTTTCTGATAGACTTTTGACACATAAAAAATTAAGGCTTTACAAATTTCGAACTTGTCTATTACATATCTAGTGATTGTATCAGCATTCTAGATATTATTTATCCTTATTTTACCTCGAATTTGAAACAACTAAGAAAAAAATGTTCTCTTAAAATCTTCTTTTACCTGCCTTTGTTACAACAGTCTCAGAAACCACTCTGGCCCAATTTCCTTACCTAATCCTACAATTTTATACACAGAGTGTCTTTTAATTTCCTTAATACCAGACATTTTGTGGAGCTAACGCGGATCTTGCTGAATTGAATATTATTGTCCTAAATTTAATAAATTTAAAGCTACATAGATAACAATATAAGCAGCGCTTTACTACGCCCACGTTCAATTTCGCAGATTCCGCTTTCGTGGACAGTCATGAAGACCTAAATCTTTTTTGATGGAATGATTTTTGCATGCGATTGTTTATTGCGCTTGCAAATTGGTCTTGTTCAATCTGGATCGGCATCATGATGTATTAAGCATGCTTGTTTTTTTTAATCAATAGTAGTTATGACTTGTCTTCATTGAACGTGCTACTAATCACCAAATTGCGTGGCATTAGTCTAAAGATCATTGAAACTTCCGAACACTACAAATTTTTGTTTGTGTTATCGATTTTTCCTATCTAGTTCTACTTTTTGAATGTGATCACTTTTAAATGGAGCTATTATTTTAATGATGTCATATTGTCTTTCTCAACATAATTGTTTGTATCTATTTTGATGTCTTATTATTTTAATACTCATAAATGTAGTATTAACCAATTATTGGTAGAATAGATCCAGTAAGTATCTACGGTTTCGGAATTTAAAATTTCACCCAAAATATAGGTGCACCAGCATCAATTTGACTCTACAAACTTTTGGAAAACCAATTTACCTGCAACTTTATTTCATTCGTTATGCATAATGCGAGGTTTCATTTTCAACTTTAACGTTTATCCTACTGCAATGTAAAGTTATGCCGTTTGTTTGTTTATCTTTCGTACAGAGAACCCGGATTCTATCGCTTTGATGTGGGTAGTTTGTTGCAATTTGCACTTGGTAGAAATATTGAGCTTGTACTGACTTGCTTGTAATGATATTTGAAAATTTTCATAACCCAAAGGGCTAATAGATTCCATCATCATCATCATCATTTTGATTACTATAAAAAAGAGTACTTACTATGTATTTTGATCTCTCTGAGTCTTCAAAACGGGATTTATCTTTCTCTCGACTCTACAGTACATTTCTCTCGCTGAAATTTGTAACTATTTCACTCATTTCGATTCCGCTGGGAATGTAGCTCGGAGAAAATTAATGCAATTCTGCTAGGCAGCAAAGGGATTTAATAAATCCTATTTGACTTACTGCGCAGCTGCAATTATATTGTGAAAATAGAGTTTTCTGATTAATTATTTTATAATGCTCTTTATTTCTTTTCGGTATTGATCCTGATAGCTGCTTGAAAGTTCTGGATGCAGCTAAGGTTTAACTAGAAAGAAACCCGTATTTACTGATTCTCCTTCATCTAAATTACCTACTTAGAATTAACATAAACCGGAACGCACAAGCAACCAATGACCATTGTAATGTCTGGAGTACCGTGCGCGAATTTCATTCATGCGACACACCCACGCCCAATTTACCCACCATTCTCGGATTACAATATGACTAGTGAACGTAGCTGAAATTTTTCCACTGACCACCATTAACTTAAGTGTAATGGTTCTGTTTCCATGTACATGTACTTTATGATAGCTTCCAATTTACCGTCGACACCTTTTTCTATGCTTGATAAATTTATAAATTTTATGTCGACCATGGAGTGTAACTCGACTAATATTGTCCCCTTTAGTAGGATATTACATAATAAACATTTATGGTCGTTGCGTGTTACAATTAACTTTAATGGTAGCGCACTAGATAACACTGGTATTTGTATCATAACCTAGTCTAATGGTCTCATGTAGACTATATTTCTTGTAGCAGACTTGGTACGTAATTCTTATTGAAGATTTCCCGAAAACAGTGCATTGAATTGATATTATATTATAACTAGCTGGCATCGTGAACGGAAATGGCCCGCCCGGCTCCACCGGTGCGGTCCGCCTTGACTGGCTAGCACCGGCATCAGGCAGAATTTTCCAAAGGATAATCATCCAGTTTGGGGTTATGCCATCCACTGTGCACTTTTCGCTTCACAGATTATATCAGAGTTTGGATTATCGATCGTTGTTCTCTTCATCTTATCTTGAATTCAATATTGAAAGGTGCGCTTGCGATGAATTAAGTACACAAAGATGATGTATTCAGGGAATTGTTTAGTTTATTTGTATTTAATAATATAGCTCGTGGTCGTGACTCCATTGTTGACGTGCTCATTTAGTCGGATGTCGGTCGCTGTGTGAATTTTCAATTTGCTGATTTATAATTGATATTAATTGAAACGCGTTTTATTAATCGTCGTACCTGTGTCGGGCTGTCAAGTTCATAATTGAATTATGTGGAGCACGGCAATTCTCGCGTGCACTTAACGCTGCCTGATTCACGGCATCACGGCTAGATTTACGTAACGTAAAATACCCTGGAGTCTGTTTAGCGACACCCGACCCCGGCCTCAATGCCGGATTATCTCTACAGCGCATTTCGGACGAATACTAAATACATTTTAATGAGTTTTCACATTATACACAAATGCCAGTTCAGAATAACGAATCACATTTGTTGAAAAAGGGTGTGGCTGTGGGATTCTCTGGTTTTCTTAACAATTGCAATAGCATAGCAGCTTCTTACATAATGAAGTCTATGTATAACATATTTGTCAAGTATATTATCAGTTACATATGATATGAGGGTTTCAGTACTGAAACCTTTAGAAGTACCTTTTTGAGGACAATTGGCGAATATTTAAGTTACTTTAGTTACTTTTTACGAGTAACTTGAATGAACTGTTGGGAGACAACAATCGACAATCCTGTTTTGTATTTTCTAAAGAATTTTAATGAACGAAAAAGTACTTGCTATAACGTCCCGATTTTAGTACATTATGTTGTAGGGTTTAAATACTAGCGTAGGTATTACGTAACGTTACCTACTTCCTTTGTTCTGTTACAAAAAAAAATCGTTGGTGAATGGCTCCCCACAATCCTTTCTAATCCGATGAATTTACATTGCAACCCTCCAATGTCCTCGTTCTCATGTGACACCCACGATATTTGTACATACATATTTAATGTACACTTAACATTTTGTTGGCTTCCTTATAGTTTATTAGCTTTTTTTACCTAAAAGTTATTGTTGTATGCTAGAAAAATACAGATTTATTTATTTACATTTCGTTCTCTGTAGGTAAAGAGTAAAAATATGTTAATGACAAATTTTGTAATATAAGTTTACCTAAATTCGAAAATAATTTGATCTTGATTCTG
Source organism: Polyploca ridens (assembly GCA_951394255.1). Classification (NCBI taxonomy): domain Eukaryota; kingdom Metazoa; phylum Arthropoda; class Insecta; order Lepidoptera; family Drepanidae; genus Polyploca; species Polyploca ridens. Next base: position 8,969,560 of record OX596262.1, read on the forward strand.
AAATATGGCAAAAAGTTTTCTACCATAAATATTGAGCTCATTCAAATCGTCCGGAATCTGGACCAATGGATGTCATGGATTGCGTTGAATCTTTATAGCTTTTACTGGTATGATGAGGCGTGTGCAATTTTTAGAATATTTCAGAGAACTATAAATATTATCTGCCAGTACATATTCCAATAAACTTCCTTCGTCTTCACCTTCAGCTTATACGTTAGAAGTGAGTGAATCAACAGTTCCGACCGTAGCAACGGCCGTGACGCACTCTGTTTATACGTGTTCATTTTCTGTTTACTCTATAATAATTTCATTGACTGAAATGTTTTACGGAATATCAAGATTATACATGAGTACTTCGCTTAGAAAGAGACGCTCTTTAGCTAGGCGTCGCTCGTGCCGGACGGGCTGTGCGATCGAAATCCTCGTTTCCGAATCCTACGAATTAATGTTATTGGATGTGAAAATCTGATTTTCATGGTGCAGAGATTTATTATCTTCTAGCTTTATTTTCATTAGTGTCATCGGTTTACGAAGGCTCAAATAATATTTTCTTCTTAGTTTCTAATTTATAAATTACAGAATATACAAATAAGCAAAATTATGTTTGTTATAGCAATAATATAGTTAAACTATCTACTTTAATTATTCATAATTGTTTTTGCTTTGGTCCTTGATCAAACATCCATTTACAGTGATACCATCTTCGATATCTCCTATCTTAGCCATCAGGACGTTTCCTGAATCTTGCATTTCCTATTAAGTTTCGTTTCTTTACTTTTTAGATCCAAGCGATAGAAATACGCCGTTCAATTGCACTCTCCCAAGATAAAACAGACCTCCGAGCTCCGCCTAGAATACCGCCTCACTTCTGCCTGTAGGCAAATCTAATATCGGAAATTGACTCGACTCGTCGGTTTATTCACTTTGACCTCGCTTCGACTCTGCTCGAGGTGAGGTAAAACTATTATCTCCCACTTCATTGCGTTAACGAATCTAGAGCCCTGCTGTCACGGCTTCGGTGTCATATCCCGTGCAAGATTTTTGATAAGAAAATGAAGCCTATTTGTCTTTATACAAGGCCATCTGCTAATGTTCACGTACTCTAACAAGGGATATGCCATTATATACATTTATAAGTTTCGAGGAATCGTGAAATTAATGGCCTTGAGACGCAAATTCGCTTAATTTCATGTTCCTACACGATTCATCTATCTTCGCCACCGTTCTAATATACTAGGAGGTGACGACAAAAATGGTAACGATCAGGTAAATGGGTGAACTCTGGTTCATCGGATAGAGGATACCTCTCTGATGCCAAATAAGTCGGTCTGCCTGCACCAATTGGTTGCGTTATCTAGATATGGCGCTTGAAAAACTGTTTATCGTGACCAAAAAAAAACGATAAGGTAAATGGCTGAGCTCGACGTAGAAAGTAAGTAGTAGTTGTACTGATGTTAATATAAAAAAAACTGACCAAATATTCGGTTGCGTTATCTAGATATGGCGGCTGAAAAACTGTTTATCGTGACCGAAAAAAAATTATAAGGTAAATGGCTGAGCTCGATGAATCATGGAAGTATTAGTGCATACTAGCTTAGTAATAAAAAAACTGACAAAAATTTTGGTTGCGTTTCGTAGTTATAAGCGATCTACGTAACAGTTATCACTATGGATAATTTGAGTGTTTTACGGTTTTCTCGCAATTTACATTGTCAAAATTATGAAAATTATATCAGTGAGGTAGGGGGGGCACCCTCCCTTTATACCTCCCGCCGCCCCGCCTGCACTGAGTGGTTATATTAATTATAGTTTGAGCATTATATGAAATAAATGCTTAGTTGTCTGGTAGGCATGAACCTATAGCGATGTTTTGGCGGCAACACGCCAACAATTATTTTCCATCTACCGTACGCAAAAAATAACTGCTGTTTGGAATTTTGAATCAATATATAAGTTATTTAAGACATTAAAGTTAGTTGCAAAAATTGTATTCGGACTCATAATATTTATTAGTTTAGATTTTTATTGTAATATGTCGATAGTTTTACAATTATTATAGAATCAACAATTTACTTTAATTTATTAACTGGCGAAAGACTACTGGGAGTTTATCAACAGGCATTGCCACATATGTTCGATACATATCTTGCGCGTAATATCAGCTGATCCAATTCTACTTTTGAAGGTGGCATTGAATAAGCATCGAAATTTATAAGACTCTTGTAAAATTTCTCATTTTCTTTATTAGGTTTGAATTTTTTTAAAGCATCTTATGGCGATCTTCGTTCACTGAACTGACATAGTTTTGCAGCCATACATGTCGCAAACATTCGGATTGGCAAGGCCCGAGCAACTTTTGCGCATTTGCGCCCCTCATGGCAGTCTCGGAAGCTTACCCGAAGTCTTTAGGTGGCCCTCTGTGGTCGGCGCAACTTCAACGCAAGCATAGTATAAAACCTTGTTGTTTCATCCAACGTAACGTTTGACTGCGAAAAAAGAGAGACAACATCAGAGCCGTCGGTTATCAGTCGGTAAATTCCGCTCATTTCGCATATCATAAAACTTGTTCCAGGCATATACTTCTTGTGAAAAAATCTTACAAGTTTGTGAAAAAAAAGTTAGTTATTTAGAATCTCCAATACATTTGCAAGCCTGGTATCTAAATGTTTTCTTTACTTTTAACATTTATAGGTACAAAGTTTAGGTAAAATTTGAGCAAAAACGCTGTTTTTCGGATACTTTTACTGAATTTGTTTCACACTCTTTTTTAATTTCGCCTAGATACACGGCTAGATATAGTGCACAAGATACTAATTTGTTCAAAACATCTAACGAAAAATGTTTAACAACGCCATAATAAGTACAGAGGTTTTGTGTGAAAAGTATGGCGAATTGAGTGCTCTTAAGCTCAAGATATTCGGGTCCAATGTAAAGTCTGTACTTCTGTACGGGTGCGAAACGTGGAAGGTAACCATGGCCATCTCGCACCAGCTCTAGGTTTTTGTCAACCGATGCCTTCACCAAATTCTCGTTATCCACTGGCCTGAGAAAAATCTAGAACGTAGAGCTCCGAGAACGCTGCCAGTAAACACCGATCGACCAACAGATCAAGCGTCGCAAATGAAACTGGATTGGCTACACTCTCCGAAGGGACCCCGACCATATACCCAAGCAGGCAATGGACTGGAATTAGGGAATGCAAAACCGTGGCAAAATGAAAACCGGTTTTTATTTCGGTTATGAGATGCAAAAACCGGTTAACCGGTTTTAAACCGGTTTTTTTAATGTTCGCTCGTTTTTTTCTTTCACGTTTTTTTTTTTTTCTTTTATACCACTTAGGTGGCAAACAAGCATACGGCCCGCCTGATGGTAAACAGTTACCGTAGCCTATGGACGCTTGCAACACCAAGGGTATCGCACTCGCGCGTTGCCGACCCTGAAGAAACCACTTCACACCCTTTTTGAAGAACCCCATGCTGTACTCCATTGGGAAAACCACGGCAGGGAGCTCATTCCACAGTCCGCGGAAGAAAACTCCTTTTAGCCCGCACAGTTCGAAACAATTCTGGTTTCAATGTGTGTGAATGGACTCCCTGTCGATGGCGAGAGTTGCGATGGTGAAAGGTAGCTGTGGGCATCAAGTCGAATAATTCCTTAGAACACTCTCCGTTGTACAAGCGGTAGAACACACATAACGAGGCAAAGTCTCTCCTCAGACTGAGTGACTCTAAACCGCTTGTGAGCTCGGGACGTTATTTCTATAGCTTGAATTATAGATACTAACCGTGCTTAAGATGTAAAAATCGCAAACTGAGGAATTATTATCAGTTAAAGGTAATGAAGTGGGTATAAAAGAAACATCATCACCATCTGCCTGCCCTGTTTCCAATCATTTGGGATCGGCGCAATATGTACGCTTCTTCCATTCGTCCCTTCTATCCATTATCATCTTTCATACAATTCATCCATCTCTTTTTCATCAAACTGATGGACATAATAGTTTATTTAACTCTGTAGATTCGTTTTCATCAGAGACTCGTTTATATAGACTACTCGGTTCGTTGCTTTTGATTTTATGTTATACGAATGAAATCATAAAAACATATCACGTTTGCTTGGTTTTTAATTGCTATGAGATATGATGACTTTATGTTAAAAAATAGATCAGTAATTAAGAAGTACTTATTTAAACATTTATTAAATTATGTTTCGTACGTTATAATATTCATTTCACACGTAATATTATGAACATGGCTTATTATAGCGGCACAGCAACTTGCGTGTACACAAAAACGTGTATATTACTATACGAATGTTGTCTTTAGATAAAATAAAAACACTACCCATTCTTTGTTGTCGTGCAGACGGGTAAAAAATAACACCAATCAATCAGCTTGCTTTCTGGCAGATACATAAGAGCCTTCATTGACAGTAGTTGCTCCGATAGCATGACATTAATGCTGGCGTCCCGCAAGGCTCTGAATTATCCCCAACACTATTCCTCCAGCATATCAATGATATACTCTCGATTGCCAGCATTAATTGCTATGCAGATGAAATTACAGGGGAAGCTCATTACACGAGCCGTGCAAATATCCCTCGTTCTATATTGGAGAAAAGGCGCGAAGAACTTACGTCTTAAAACGAGAGTACACAAACTAGTGGATTCGATTGGGGTCGACTAAACCTAGTCTATTTCAACACCACTAAGTCACACACAAGCCTGCGCATTCACCGTTTAGAAAAGTCCATTTTCTGTGGCTCTTCATTTCTAGAACATGTCACGAAAAGCATTGGGATCCTTCGCATTAATATTTATAGCGAGACGTTCTGTTCCAAAGTCATCTACAAGGTATCCAAAAAACTCGTTTTGATTAATAGAGCGAAGCAGTACTTCTTATAGAGACAAAGACAGCAACTATATAAGTCGCAAGTCTGGCCCAAATGGAGTATTTCTGACTTCTGTGGGCACCTGGATACCAGCTTGGGTATTTAAACTCAGTTCAGCGACGTGCCGTTAGAATTGTCGACGATCCCGCGCTCACAAGTGTTTTAAAGCCCCTTAGTCTGAGGAGACACTGCCTTCTTATGTGTGTTATACCACTTTTCCAACGGGCAGTGGTCTGAAGAATTGTTTGACCATCAGGCCCAGTTACCTTCTACCATCGTAGTCACCGACGGGGAGTCCATCCACACACATTGGAACCAAAATGGTCTCGTACTGTGCGGTTTCAAAGAAGCTTCCTATCGTGGACGCTCAGGCTGTGGAATGAGCTCCCCGCTTCAAAAAGGTTGAGGGTTGGCAACGTGCGAGTTATAACCGTTATGTTGCCAGTGCAAGCATCCATAGGCTACGGTAACTGGTTATCATCAGGCGCGGGCCGTACGCTAGTTTGCATATGTATTGTAAAACAAAGTTTAACATATTTTATATCATAAAAACAATAATCATTATAAGTTATTTTCTTACCAGCTCAACACACTACACATCAATACACTTCAGTTCATCACAAAAATACTCACTGTTTTGCACTCAGTTTACAAAACGGCGGCAAATCTTCCTTTTTTTAGTATTTCCAAACATTGAAATAAAAACCGAAAATAACCGAAAAACCGGTTTTGGTTTTATGTAAAACCGGTTTTTTTGATGGTCAAAACCGTACCGAATAACCGGTTTTTCGATTTTCGGTGAAACCGGTTTGCATTCCCTAACTGGAATCCGCAGTGGAAACGAAAGCGTGGCCATCCCAAACAAACCTGGTGACACACTGTGCTTGACGAAGCGATGAAGACCAGGAAGTCTTCAGAGTTTCCAGAGTTTCTGTGGACGCCCTCTGTCCCATCTAGGGGACACAGGATCATAACCTTATCCATGTCGCAAACAAATTGTTCTATAGTTTGTCATGTTTTATTGTTCAATGGCTCATCGTCATATATACAGGTCGTTGTTTTGGTCAGCGACGAGCGACTCAGGGTCGATAATACAAATGATACTGGTGCTAAAAAAAATATAAAAAAAATACTTAATAAAATAATAGTTTAATAATAAAAATAAAAAAAATTTTTTTTTTGAAAATCATGTACTAAGCTAAAGTGTAGACATAATACTCAACGGGAGTACGAGGGAGTAAAGGGGTGGGGCGATGGCGGCTTGCGCCTAGCTCTAGTCTGTGCACGTGGCTAGTAACCATACTTTGCGGTAATTTTATTTGAAATTGAATAAGGTATTTCTCAACATATTTACAGTATTTAATTACAGGGAATTAAGTCCATTTTTGGAGAATATATATTTTGTACTACCGCTCCTGGGTCGCTTGTCGCCGACCAAAACAACACCCTGTATATTAGTGCATCTTGATAATTTTTGTTTTTAGCAAGAATATTATATAATATAAATATTTAGGTTTGCTCGGTATATTAGGTATTGTAAGTAGAATTTCTTCAAATATGTATCTGGTAATCAGTTATGTGTATCTGGTACCGCGTTTTTCTTAGTAAACTTATGAAATAAAGTGGACGTACTTTTAACTGCTGTAAACTTTTTATAATATGATAAATGATAACCACAATGACAATCTAAGTTATTTGGTAATTTTATATTTGCGTACTTCAGATTACTATTACCTCGAATTTGTAACATTTTTTTAATGCGCTCGTGATTTAGCTTGATTAGCCGTTCTTAATCGATCGGCTACCACCGTCGTGGTTGGTACCTAGATGAGCCTAGTGGTATATCAAATCGAGCGTTTCTGTACTTCGGAAGGCACGTTAATCCGTTGGTCCCGGTTATCACACAATTATGATAGTCGTCAAGCTAGTAGGATGCCTCCTAGGTGGCATGAAAAATTCCAACAGTAGGTTGACCACTAGCCTACCTCCACCAATTCGCAGTGGGCATGCGTGGTGGAGTATTCCCCAGTCCCTTTCACCCTCATTTATGAAAGGAGGCCTGTGCTCAGCAGTGGGATGTAATAGGCTGATAATGATGATGATTTTTTTAAAGAGTTCTTAAACAACACAACTTTTTCATTTTTACACTATTTTCACTAATCTGGTACATTAATTGTGACATATTTAAAATAAAACACTTTTGTCAACTCAAGAGTAAATAATACGTGAACAGCGCGAGCAAGCATTGTCTGAACTTGCCTGTAAGCTCGTGCAGGTAACTAGTGCAAAATATCTTTCACAACAACGTTATAATCTTATACTATGACTATTAACTCGTGAATGCCGCTCATTGCTGGCGGGGTGGCGGGAGGTATAAAGGGAGGGCACCCCCCCCCCCCCTACCTCACTGATATAATTTTCATAATTTTGACAATGTAAATTGCGAGAAAACCGTAAAACACTCAAATTATGCATAGTGATAACTGTTACGTAGATCGCTTATAACTACGAAACGCAACCAAAATTTTTGTCAGTTTTTTTATTACTAAGCTAGTATGCACTAATACTTCCATGATTCATCGAGCTCAGCCATTTACCTTATAATTTTTTTTCGGTCACGATAAACAGTTTTTCAGCCGCCATATCTAGATGACGCAACCGAATATTTGGTCAGTTTTTTTTATATTAACATCAGTACAACTACTACTTACTTTCTACGTCGAGCTCAGCCATTTACCTTATCGTTTTTTTTTGGTCACGATAAACAGTTTTCCAAGCGCCATATCTAGATAACGCAACCAATTGGTGCAGGCAGACCGACTTATTTGGCATCAGAGAGGTATCCTCTATCCGATGAACCCGATTTCATCCATTTACCTTATCGTTACCATTTCTGTCGTGCCCTCCTAGTCTATAATGGATACGTCTAGATATGACACCTGTGTCGCGTCGCATTAGGAGTAAACCCGTCTCTGTACACACGCACTCTCTGCTTACGCGTTTTGTATATAAAACTAATATGTATTGAAATATTGACGCGTTGTGGGTGGGTTATCATAGTATCGATTACTCGGAGAAGTATCTTCTTTGAGGCGGTTAGAAGCGGTGGTTGGCCGCTCTGACCAGCCTTGAGGCTAACGTCTATCTCGTGCTTGTGTAAATGTACTTTGGCATGGAAACTGAGGATTAACGTCACATTTTTTTTCAGGTTTACAGACGTTTGTAGATCAAGCATTAAATAATTTTTAATTGATTTGTTTGGAATTATATTTTACGGCAATTTAAATATTATACTCTTCAATCTTCGTTTTTTAAATCCCCCATATGCAAAATGAGACCGGATGCTTTCGTAGATTCGCATACTCCTTCATGGGGTTACGCGAAGTACGATACCAATTCATTATATTCTTTCGAGTTGAGACTTATCTCCAGTGAAAAGTAGGTTAACTGTACTCACAAGGGAGTCTCCAGGATACGAACTCATTAAGATTTACGGAAAATACTTTTTTATTACCTACCTACTCGCATACGTACCAGCTCAATTCGTACGAATAAAGTAAACCTACTTTCTCCATCCATACCATAAACATAATATGTTTTCTCCTACAATCCTTCGCTCCAAATTGCACCAATGCACAGGTGAATTTAAAAAAAAACACCGAAATACAGTGATTTCCCAAAAAAACTCAAAAACCTCGCCAATTTCAATTTTTCTTAAGCAATGGCACATTTTTCATGAATTTATCATCAGCAATGACATTTTTTCATACATACTTCCCTTATATCACACCTAAGGGGAAAGATTTTGTATTCTTTCTTAGCAGACGCTTCTAGGTATAGCTTTACAGTACGAGGAAAACGGATAGCGTTTAATGGAATAAGGTAACCGTAAACGTGGCACTAAAAGTTAATTAATTGTCGTCCTTACTGACAATGTACTGTAAATTAAGATAGTCGGCCAGAATATTTTTTAATTTATTTAATTTTTGGTTTTAACATAGGGAAATTGAAATTTTCATCACTTAAATAGGTAATTAAAGGAATTTCGGGAAATCTTCAAACCTACTTCTTTCCTAGTCTTCCTACCTCTCTATTCCGCCAATCTTATTTTAACGACACGATTATTAAAAACACCTTGTTTTAAAATCAGTAATGTAATTTGACACCTACTCAGCTAAGGTTTTCCGCTCCGCAGTTTGCCCACGTGGGTGTGTAGTTTTATAGTTTTACCGAGATTATAACCCTATTTGTGTATCTGGGTGTGACCTTTTTCTGTATCTAAGGTCTTAGGTAGAGTTTTTAAAAATCAAACATTTGTATTCTATGCACCTCAATATATTTGCTTTTATTTATTGCTTCTAATGGCTGTTACGATTTCGAGAGTAAAATAAATGGATTACTCATTTGAAAGGTGTTCAGGCACGGTTTGTGTAGAATCGGAAATATCTTTCTTTTCCCTTGACACCTACCTCAAGTCTGCTTTAGGGAGTAAATTTGCACGAAAAAGGTTAGATCTTACCGATTAATTTTCCATCTACACCATTAATTCTATGATCTACACATATTTTACTGGCAATAGCAATTTTTACATGATTTCATCAATTGCTTCGAAATTAGTCTTCCTTGGGTTTTTTTCTGAAATACATACTTTTGAACAAATCAAATTACTGCCTTAAAATTAAGGCAGTTATTGTTATACGGTTGGAACTAGTTTGAGTCTTCTGCAAAGCTGGCCAGTTTTCAGAGAGTTGTAGTTCAAACTTCAGCCTTGATGTTTCACGAATAAGTCTTCTTATGTCTACTGTTTGTGGTACGAACTGGTAAACAATTAGTTTTGAAGATTTATGGGTAGAATCCGGCATCAAATTTGTAAGACGGTACGTCACAGGCTTACCTATACAAAGTTTACTTTATATCCCGACGCGGCACTCTAGGCTAGGCTATTTCTGAAGCACGCGGTTTGCGGTCTAGGTATTTCACTTCAGATGATGTTAGATACGCTTATATGGTTGGATGGTTAGATTAGAACTAATATAAATAATCTTAAAATATTTTGTTTAGAAGTAGGTAAGTATAAATATTCAATTACGTGCATACTCTCAGTTCCAGAAAAGTTGTTCATCGGATGTAGCTTAATGTAAAAAGTTACCCGAATACTATCCAGCTAAAATGCAAATATCCAGGATTCGACTGAGAGCTCTCGGTTGGTTACCTACTTACTAATGCGAAAAGTCTCGCTGATAACTATTTTCATATCTTTTTTATGCAGCTTCACGATAAGCGTTTAGTGTATAAAACCTTTGGGAATACTTGACGTTATATAAATGCAGCAGCAGTGGACTCGCAGAAGGCAGATTTTTTAACTAATTAACATTCACCGCCTCATCGACTCGGGCCGTCAGTAATATTTATGCCGCCACTTCAGCCCGCTCCTCGACTCGGAACGCCTCATTATAAGATTTCAGGATACTTTTAAAATTATGAGTTGTTGGAGATAGAGTTCGCCAGCAATTTATTGCATCATCTGTTTCAGTCAAGGGACGCCTTTTGAATTTCTACAAGGATGTTCTACAAATCTCGGTCTGAGGAAATACGCTGCTGTCCTCTATCTTATAGAGCTCTATCGTGATTACTTTTATATCTGTTGTTTGGTGTTACATAACCCTTCGCTTACAGACTTGGGCTACGAGAGAGCTAGATGGCTAACGCTGTTCCTATATGACAAGGATGCGAATGTCTTATGCTTTTGAACGTACATGTGTCTCGATGTTATGTATCTCTTTGGTCGTTGTGATTTAACTGAGGCAAGCTTATGGTCCTCGATTTTGTCTAAATGGCTCATATAAAAGGCGATTTGGAAAATAATTAATGTTGGTGGGGCAGTGTGTGAGACGCGTTAGGTAACCGGCGGCGCGAGACAGAGATAGCTGCCGGCGCGCGCCGGCTCCGCTATTGATCGTGGCGAATGACGCCCGGGGTGACCCAAATAGAGCCTCCGTGCACCCTCCGCCCTCAAACCGTGCGCCCCATCGCCGACACCCCGCGCCCGCAGGCCGACGACGAATTTTCATATCAGCCGGTCCTTCATGGCGAAGGAATGGCCCGCTGCCCCGGCTCTGATACTAATGCCTTACATAATACATCATGAAAGACCCTTTGAATTATCAAGCCTTTAAAATCTCTTTGTCCTTTTTACATTTTGACATCTATTTTGAAGTAAGCTCTTTTTGACATCTGCGGAACAAGTCATTTTAACTAAAAGTTTCATTCTGAGACGATCCCATTACAACTCCATTGCCATTGAGCCAATATGAGTTGTCTAATTATTTTCTGACAAATCTGTTATTTTGACACCACTGATAGTTCATTGGAACACATGTAATAGCAGACTTGGGCCCTTTGACCATCCTTGGACATACATTTTTCAGTTCCAAAAATGTTATACTCAGCAACATATGATAATTTCGCCAATAAAGACTGAAACTGAAAATCCATTTCAATGAGTCAGGATGCCGAGCATGGATCGTCGATTAGTTTAAATCATCGATAAAGTAGTTTTCTTTTATCAATATCAAATGTCATTCTCATAGAGTTATGATTTGTCGACAAAAATAGACAGGTAAATTTATTTATCGATACATCCTTGCTCTATAGGATAAAATATCTGAATCATACTGTACTTATCACTCCACTATGGGTAGCTTTATCGAATTCACCACGCTTATAAATTAGTAATGTAATTGATTTTCATAGCCGGCGGTGTGAATACATAGTAACTGACCTATGCAATGCCTGGGAAATACCCGGGTCGTATCGTAGCAGGGCGGTGCATACGTACTTTAAAGTATTCGGCAAACATATTGCATATATTGATCGCCGTATTTTATCTGGGAATCGAGACTATACGAATGCATTTACTAATAAACAAAGTATACGCTTCCATTTGGATTTAAATTGAAATAATCATCAACAGGAAAGATATATAGGATTGCATGACTATAGATCAAGTACAACAATGAGTAGGAAAACCTTTTGTTTGTATCTCCAGTCCCCGGTAAAATGAAAAATACGTGCACAGCCAGCCGGGGCTCAACGGACGCTGAAATTGAAAATTGTGCAACTTGCGTTTTATTGTAACTAAGAGGCAGAGGCATAAGCCTGCCATAAAGCTGCTACAGATTGCGATAATATGTAGCCTGGCGTACTGATGCTTCAGTTCATATCGTTGTTACGTCTCCAAATAATGTGTCTGGAAAACGTAACTAATATATTATTCCATTATTCCAAACTATCAATCAATCCATTGATGAATTAAAACTAAGTAACTAAAAGTATGCTAAGTTCATCATTTTCCGTGAGAAGTGTAAATCGAAAGCTAATGGTGCTCATGATGCAAGTAAGCTTGCTGTAGAGCATGTATCAACAACAATTTGTCTATGTTTGCTTACACAGGCTTACACGTAATTACGACAGGGCAAGCAAAGTCAAGTGCCGGAAATTAATATCTGGCAGGTGCTCCCTGCCCACCGGAAACGTATTCGCCAACGTAGCCACTTGCCTGGCTCGCCCGCGGCGAAAATTCTTTTTTTTGCTTTCAGCCCATAATACGGAAATTCCATCCGTCTACGAGTTGACTGCAATTACTGTCATATTTTAATTGGTACTACCCTCGAAACAAGTTTTTACTTTACGAATAGCTGTGCTGTAGATGATAAATCTTTTGGAAGGCTTTGAATCTTCTCTTCTCTAATAATAACTTATTTACTATATCTCAAGTTGTAGGTAATCAATCTTTTATTCAAACAATAGTTGTACGTATACCGCTCTCGTTCGCTGCGCGTTGTTCGCCCTAGATATTGAGTTAAATCGAATCGATCATTACTTGCCTACAGTAATACGAATGTGCCGCAAAGAGCTCGATAGCAATTTACTTTATCGATTACCTAAAAATAGACCGTAAATGCATCGCCACTTTATTGCTGCAATGAAAAACGATCTAACCGCGAGGCGATTTAATGTCTTCGAGACTATCAAAAACACATCAATAGATAATTTTTCAAACACGATTCTTTAGTATTCTTTAGAGTTAACTCAATATTTCCTTATGCAAATATTAGGTTATTCACAAATATTTTTTTAAACTCGTCGCTTGGAACGGGTCGTTCTGAACAAATAAAGTTTGCCAATTGCTGGTTTGGAATTGCGCTTCTTTCGACGAGGGAGAGAGACTTAGGCCATAAAACATTTACGTCTACAATTTATTTCTATACGGAGGTTATGACATTATCATAATGCGAATGTAATAAAACTAGCGTAAATATATATTCACTCGCCATAAAATCGCTTTACTGGCCACAGAAATGTAAACTGGACGTTTAGTCGCGTATTAAAATATTGAAGAACCCATATAAAATTGTGTATACAAAAATAGCCTCTATGCTACAATTAAATCAGTTGGAGAAACATTTTTAGAACTCTAGATTCCATTATCTTAATATTTGAACAAGTTTATATATTGCCTTTAAGTGTTCGTCCTGATAAGGTCTTCTGTCAATACTCAATATAACATTAGGGCTGGGCGCGACGCCGAGACGGCCCTTCCTTCCGCCTCCGCTTGAAGCCCTACGAACAAACGCCCTCATAAAAATTTATTAACCATCTCCC